>PVHY01011797.1:0-46693 GCA_004024945.1 Uropsilus gracilis
TTGTTCTCTCTACTTCTGTATCCTCTAGTGTACTGATTCTTTCCTCTATTTCTTCTATTCTGCTTTCCTGGCTCGTCCCTGCATTCTTGAGTTCTTCTATTTCTTGTTTTATGCATTGCATCTCCTGTAGTTTCTTATTTAGTGTTTCAATTTTGTTTTTCTGTATGTTGATGATGTTGCCCATTTTACTGCATTCTTGTTTACATTTTTCTACTACTTCTCTTAATTCGTTGAATGCTTCTTCCCTTTTGCTTTCCCTTTTCTCCCCCTCTTCCTTGAATTCTTTGAGTACTTTCATCATTTTGATTCTGAATTCCTTGTCTGACATATGGAGGATTTCTTCCATGTCATCCAAGTTGATTTCTTCAGATTGTTTATCCTTTGGTGGGGAGTTATTTTTCTTAGGGCTTACTTGAGTATTTATGGTCTTCCTCCTTCCTTGTTTTCCTTTCGGATCTGCTCTACATACTGGGTGACTACTGCTCTAGTATTAGGCATGTTGAAATCTATATAGTTGTGGATAGCTTTGCCTATGTGCTTCTGGTAGTGAGTATCCTTGATTTCTGAGTTTGCGCCAGTGATGTGTAGCGGCGCCGGCGCTTTTGGGCTTTGGGGTGGAAGCTGCTGGCAGTCAAGACAGCTGGCAAGGCACCCCCAGTTCAAACACACTCAGTTCAGCCTTAACCTGGCTGGGAAGGCTTCTTTCAGTTGCAAAATGCAGAGCTGCCCCTTTGTCCCAGGACCGTCTCCTTGGCAACAGGTGCTGCCTGAGGAGGTGGTCAGGGAGGAGACCTCACCTGACTTCTGTGGAGCTCTCACCCAGCTGCTGGTGCGGTGGCCGAGGGACTTGTGATTCCTTGTCGCCGGTGAGACTCAGTTGCTGTGAGCCTCAGCCCACGCAAGCTGGACTTTGGGGTGGAAGCTGCTGGCAGTCAAGACAGCTGGCAAGCACCCCCAGTTCAAACACACTCAGTTCAGCCTTAACCTGGCTGGGAAGGCTTCTTTCCCCATTGTGTATATATACCACATCTTTTTCATCCAGTCATCTGTTTTGGGGCATTTAGGTCACTTTAGTTTTATATGATACTTTAGATCATAAAGTTCAGGCAAAAGCATATGCAACTAAATAGTTTCAGAATATATTTAAAATTCTGCATTTAGGTTCAAAGGTCACATGCCAAATGGGGAAAGCAGCTTCCACAAAATGGGTCTGGGATTTTAGTAGGTGGCATTCTCAGAACACATGAATGTTACTGAATGAATGCATATATTGTAAATATTTTAAATCATGTTTTATAAAAAATATATTCTGAAGATAATATAATAAGGGAAGAATTTTGGTTTCAAGATAGTATAGAAAGTGTGATCCAAATTTTGTAAACTATAGATATATTGAACTGGATATATATGGTTTATATGAGTGTATATGATTGTAAGTCACTATTCCAAAAAAGTGATAAAATTGAGTCTTGGGTGCTACATAATACCAATAAAAATTAACATATGTTTCATTTGTATTTTAAGAACAAGGGAAAAATAAAGGATATGCTTCCAATGTGTGATTGTAAGTGGTTTTATTCTTTATGCTTTTCAGTATTTTCCAAATTTTATCTCATGAATGTGTATCAGCTTAAAAGAATATAATAAGTGATGAACTCTTTGTATTAGACATGAGTTAGTTTTAATTTTTAATTTAGACATTAGTCAATTTTACTGTTTTGTCAGAGCTTTATCAAGGAAATTCTACACTGACCTGTAAATTGGGATAGATGACCCAATGACCAGACATCAGTTTTCTTTCGTTTTTTATAGTAGACAGAACATGAGTTGGTGTTAATAGATTTAAGCTTGTGTCTAACCTCCCCTACCACTTCTGTTTTGGCAATCTACTTTCGCTTGTAAGCCATTTTTTCTTTATTTATAGAATGAGGGCGTGAGTACCTTTGACATTTCTAATTTACCAGGATACCCCAAAGACAAATGAAACAATGGAACATCTAACATAAAAACATCCTGTGTGTCATTGTTTTTAAGAACAATACTTGTGATATTTATTGCTGTATTGTACCCAGAGGCTTAGTAATGATGTCACACTGCCAGGGCTCTTCATCTCAGCACTTCTCCTGCTCTCAGATTTCCCTAGAGCAGGTCACCCTCTAATCTTTTGAGGTTGAATTACATGTATTTTTCCTTTTATTTGCCAATGCCTGTGACACAGCTCAGACTCCCAGCGTTATATTATATTCATGCAGCCTCCACTGTGAAGGAGCCATGTCTGATTTTTGCATTTGATTGATCCTAAAAAGCTGTTGGTGTCCCACAATATTAAAGATGCTCAGCCAAATTGCTTCTTTGTTCCCATGTGTTCTGAAAACATTGTTACATGAGTTCAGCGTTTTCTCTAGAGTCCTTTGAACTTTTGTGGGAATAGTTTAAAGAACCTCAACAGAGAGCAGTTAGAATAAGGCTGAGAATGAGACAGAACTGTGAAGCTGGTGACCATAGTTAACTCTATTATGCTAGAATGAGATGAAAACTGAGGTCCAGGATTTGGGCTCTACCCTGTGCTGTGCTACCACAAATATGCTGGTTGACACTAATTTTCCAACCTGATCTGGAGGGGGTTGAACTCTGGGATCTTTAGTGTTTTTTGGGGGGAGCAATTATCTCTGTTGCACTCATGATTCCATAATGAGACTTTGTCTCATTATGACTCTGGGGGTTCTAGGAGAAATCACTTCTTGTCTCTGAGCTTCAACGTTCTCATCTGCAAAATGAGGATAATAATAGTTAAATCATAACATTGTTGTAACAGTAAAATGTGACAAAGCATATATAGTGTCCAGGACTGTGTCTAGTGACCAGTAGGCTCTCAAATATTCTTGCCTACCCCTCTTTCTCTTTACCAAAACAGATGTAAATTAATCCCCATAAAAAGCACTAGCTAACTGAGGCATAGAGTGCCCCCTTATAAGGATACAGATTTGATGTGAAATAAAACAAATCTTGACTTAGTAAGAGACTTTATTGGCAAGAACTATCACAAGGGAGGAAGGGAGGAAGGGAATGCTATGACTAAATAAAAGGTGACATTGTAGATCGGTGAACATTTCACCCTGAGACCAGTTTATTAGGAAAGCAGAGAGTGGGCCAATATTCAGTAACCTGGAGACAGAAAGAAGTTTAATGAAAGTTTGGTTAATATGCACTTTGTTCATTGATCAGTGGAGGTGAAATAGGCAAAAAATGGCAATCTGGATGATCAGTGTCTACCTTTGCTATAGATAAACAAAGGTGCATTTTTGAATCTTATTTTGGTCATTCAGGATAGGATGATTTTTCTGCAGTACCTTGCAGAACATTAAAAGATGGAGGATTTTGCGAGGTTTATTATTTCCCAGGAGCACAGGACTCAGGGAAATCTAATACTGTCAGTGGTAAAACTTTGAGGGTTTCAAGTCACCCAACTGTGACACCCTCACAGGATGTTGATGAGTGGTCATATTGTTTCAGTGCCTCACAATGCACATTCTGCTCAGCACCCACTGGTGGAAAGCTGAAGCTAGCTCCCATGATGAGGATGGATGGAGTCAGAGGCTGGAAGAGGAAAGGTAAGGGCCATGAGACTGTGATTACCTGCAGCTCACATTTTCTAATAGCCTCTATCACCAATTTCAAGCTGACTAGCCTCAGCCCCATTTTTTAAAAATGCATGTGAAAAAGAGATAGGGAAGATTGTTTCAGTTTTTCCAAGTTCATCTCTTCCCACTGACAGAAGAACTAGGAGAGTCTGGTTATCAGCAGCAGTGTCACTGAACAAACTCTTATTTGGTTTCTCTTTAGAGGTGAGGGGCATGGATAGTGGGCAGGGGCTGCTAGGGAAGGCCTATGCCAGCCAATGTGGCAAGGGAGATTCTGGGATTTAAGGTAGCAACTCTTTATCATCCTATTCAGAGGTATTATTATTTATTTATTTATTTATTTTTTTTGAGACTAGGTCTCGCTGTTTTTGCCGGTGGAACCGCGGGCTCTCGTTGCCCGGGGTACCACAGACTCAAGCAATCCCCAGCCTCAGCTTCCCAGGTAGCTGGGATTACAGGCGTGCACCACCACGCCCAGCTATTTTTTGGAACTAGGTCTCACAAACGGCCCCAGGCGGGACTCGAACTGCGATCCCTAGCCCCGGCCGCTTCATAGGCTGAAGCTTATAAGCACGAGCCACAGTGCCCGGCCTGGTATTATTTTTTTTAATGTATTTTCACAATAGGTACAGTCAAGTGGAATATGGGAAATATGGGAAGTAGGGGAGGTCCAGACATCTCACCTTTTCTGACGCCTATATCTTTATGTTGTTAGTCATGCCTGTGTCTGATTTAGAGAAAAAGGAAGCCAAGGTGCAATTAAAAAAGTCTGCCAAGGGAACTTCCTTTCTCAAAGGTCTTTTGGAGTTAGAATTTATACCAGATCTAGTTATTTACCAGGTGAGCAAGAAAAAAAATAAAAAGTGAGTTAAACTTATAAATAAATTATATTCACATGAGCACAAGCGTTCATGGGTGCTGTTGTATTCCTTTTGCCTTCCCAGAGAAGATAGGTTCCTGACTTTGGCAGAGGTGAGGGAACACT
Organism: Uropsilus gracilis; assembly: GCA_004024945.1. Classification (NCBI taxonomy): domain Eukaryota; kingdom Metazoa; phylum Chordata; class Mammalia; order Eulipotyphla; family Talpidae; genus Uropsilus; species Uropsilus gracilis. The sequence goes on from PVHY01011797.1 coordinate 4,627, forward strand.
TCCTATGCTGTTTGCATGGTGTGGGGATCACCATGTGTGCCCAACATGGTGAAGGGTCCTCTATGGAATATTAGTTCAGGACCTGGTATTTCAGGGTCTGTCTACATGACAGGAAACAATGCCAATGACAGATGTGTGTTGGACTGGCAACTAACTGTATCATCCTAGTTAATCTTCTGACATGTCTAAATCCCAGTTGAGAATTTGAAATCCTTTTTCTTTTCTCCTTTGATCTTGGAGTTTGGGAGTAGCATTCATGATTATCCTGCTTTACACGTATTTACTTAAGTGCTAGTTTTTCAGATGACACTGTCAAGAGTCATGTCATGCAATCACAGAGTGCTGAGCACTGACAGAGGAAGATTGAGTCTCGACCAGCTGGAGAATCCCTGATGATGTCACTGCCTCTTCATACATTCCCAAGCATGTGCCTGGAAAATAATGTCATGCTTCATAATCCAATGCCAGGAAACCTTTGGAACGGAGAGCAGTGTGGATAAGAGATTGGATCTGGAAGGAGGTGTCTTAAGCATCACCACTAAAAAACCAGTTTCAACTTTGGGCAAGACTTAAAATATCTCCAGGCAACAGAATTTTATCTGAAACATAATTCTAGCTGTCCTTCTTGCTTTTGGCTCCACAATAGGCATCACCATCTTCCCACTGCAGTCAGAGGAATGGGGGCTGTAGAACAGGTTTATTAATAGGATCATGATTTGCTCTAACTTCCTGTCCTCAGGAGCCTCCAAGGTGGGCTGACACTGACTTCTTCGTTTTCCTGCGGAGAATAAGTGGAGCTGCCTCTGCGCTGTTCTTTCTGACATAAGCCCCACAAAGGAAAGGTGGGGAGATTCCGTATCCACAAGGCTGAGGCGCCCAGAGTAAGGGCCATAGGAAGGTGCGTTAGCGAAGGGGATTGTTAAGTCTGCCTCAGGGACAGTCGTCAGCACAGAGGGTCCTCGGGAAAGCACAGAGTAGGGAGTGATACCGACTCTAAGTTTAGTAATTGAGAAGAAAACAAACAGGCTCATTCTGCATCTTCGCAAACTCCTCCATCCTCTCAGGGGAAGAAAGCAGCCCAGATGAAAAAGAAAAGAAAGCAGGGACAGGAAGGACGTTCCATATCTTAGGTCCCAAGTGATCCAAGTGCAGAAAGTAGAGAAAAAGTATCCTTCACTCAATGGCCCGCCTCTCCTCCCCCCTGCCCCCCCCCCCCCCCCCCCCCCCCCCCCCCCCCCCCCCGCACTCCCACTTGCCCCAGTGAAGTCTCTGGACAACATCTGCATGCACATCGACCCTTCCAAGTGCCCATACGCTCGGGACAGTCAGACAGACGCCGATTCTCCATCCATCCGGGTGGGTGCATTGTCCTCCCTGGTAACCTCCTCTTTCTCAGAGGCGAGGCTGCAATCTGCCAAGTCTGAGGAAGCGGATTAGAGGCTGGGGGCGCTTCTGCGCAAGGAAAGAGTAAGCATTTGGCAGGCAAGGAGTGTGGGTCCCACTGGGAGTCTTGACTGTTCACCTGGGCCCAGCACGGCCCGCTGAGATGGGCTCTGTCTCCTCTGCGTTGGCGCGGTCTCGTAACGCCGTGGTGCAGTTGGGCTCGTCGCCGCCGCAGCCCGAGGCGCCATCGACTACCCCAGCTGCTCGCAGAGACCCGTTTGCGCTTCCTAAGACCCGGAGGCTTGGACCCGGGCGTGAAGAGGCACCCGCCCGGCCTGCAGCCTGGGAGGCTTCACAGGCTGCGCGGAGCCCGGCGGGGCGCGCAAAGTTAGCGAGTCCGGAGCTGTCTCCGGTGCTGAAGCGTCAGGCGAGTATGTCCCAGCCCTACTTGCCCCGAAGCCGCAGCGCCGCTGGTAAGGCTCCTTATCTCGTAGAAGGATCTTGGGAAACTACTGCCTGGAGACGTTTGGGGAAAGTATTACTTTCAGGGGCAGAAATGTAGGACTCTGCTTTTCAGAAGGATTTCACTTGCCCACACCTTCTTTTACAACACTCATCTTTTGTTTAATAGGGAGGGATGTCCCCCCCCCCCCCGCCCTCCCCCGCCTCCATAATGACCATCTTTGACAGGGATTTAAACTGGCAAAATAGTTTACGCCATAAGGATCCCACCCTCCCTCAGCTTTGTACAGTATTAGAACCATGGAAGAAGTCTTTTTTCTTTTTTGGAAAGTCAAGACAAGAAGCGCTCCATCAGTCTCCTCCTAGGGGAATTGGGAAAAGGTAGGGAATTCCTGCTGCTTAATTCCATGTGTGAAAAAAAGAAGCCAGCATTTGAAAGAGTCTTTTCTGAAGGTGCTTAGGGTGTGTATGAGGGGAAGACATTTTTAGGGTAGGCAGCAAGGGACAAGTAGAAAAAACACAAGACTTGGCAGCACACATGGATTTTAATTGCCATCTGCTGCTTTCATTGTGATCTTGGACAGGACAGTTATTGTTTCTCATTTAAAAAAAAAGAAATCCAGTTGGCTTTATTAAAACAGTATGAATTATAGAGCAACCAAGATATTACAATAACTTATGTTTGTTCCTCAATTTTATCGATGACATCAGAATGATATTACCTATCTCACTAGGGAACTAGAAAAATCTGACTAGACCAAGTACATGTAAAAAAAGAAAAAAGTACCTTGAAAACTATGAACAGTAAGCAAAACCACCAATATTTCTGAACCAGATCCCTGAAACTATTCAGTTGAATTCGAATGGTAAAACATTTCAAGTTTTAGTTTGAAATATTCAAGTACTGTATTTCATCATTATATGTTTTGTGTAAATGGGAGTAAAAATCCTTACTTGGCATATGTAACTTAAAAAAACCCTTACTAGAAAAATGTCTAAATACACCAGCTGGCCTTTTGGTCCTAGACATGATTTTCCATGATTAGTATGCTGTGGGAGATTGACTTATACTTTGACTCTCTGAAAATTGAAAATACATATATCTTTATTTCCTTGAGAGTTTTCTTTCAAAAAAAGTGACTTTATCCATCAGCCTTTATTTGCTCATATTTCATTCAAACAATTCTTAAAAAAAAAAAAGAAGATACATCAAATTGTCAGGTGAGGAGGTGTTGAGCACTGCAAAATATGTTAGTTTTTTCCCCCATCCATGGGATCTATTTTCGGATCCATAGGATCAATTTTAAATGGAAAAAGAACAAGTCTTTGAGTCAGGTTACTTGGGTTCTGTTAAGTTCTTCATCCTTGTGCAAACACCTATATATTTCCCCCCAATCCTCACCTATATATTTTTAAACCTGTATTATCTGCTCTTTTTAAATGAATGCAAATAGAGTTGCATCATCTCCTATGACATGAAGCTCTAAGGAAATTATAGGTATAAAAATGGTTTGGAACCTGTATGTACTGTACAATTATAAGGAGTTATTAAACTAGTTGGAGGCTAATGTTGTCTAATGTGTAGGGTACATTTTTAAAATAAATCTTGTTATGGTCTATCATATTAAACAAGTCAAAATTGACTTGTGTGTTTGTGTGAGTCATCAATTGAGTTAAAAAATATTTATCTATGGAAGAATAGTGTATTTTTCCTGACATTTTTGATGGTGTGGACAGAAAATAATGCCTAAAAACAATTTCTATGAATTTGCATTGGGCTAATTTCTATCCAATTAGATGAATGCACCCTGGAAATATTCATTATTATTATTATTATTATTATTATTATTATTATTTTGAGACTTGGTCTTGCTATGTTGCTTGGGGTAGTTCCAATTCCACAATTCAAGTGATCCCCAGCCTCAGCTTCCCTGGTAGCTGGGTTTACAGGGGCCAGCCACTGCATCCCGCTGCTTTTTCCCAGATCAGGTCTCGCTATGTTGCCCAGAGTAGTCTCGAACCTGCGAACTCAAGTGATCCCAGGCCTCTTGCCTCCCAGTGCTTGGAACAGGAGCATGCCACCTTGGAAATATTATTAATTAACTTTTTGACTGTACAGAAGTTAACATTTTCTACTGCTGTTTTTGTTTCATAAAGAATATTTCCAATAAAAATTATAGTCCGAGTTTTATATCATCTACCTAGGTGGTTATTCAATTTCTATACATTGCTTATTTAAAAAAAAATGAACTGAAATTTTTGAAGTGTTGTGGCTTAGTAGCTGGAATTGCAGTTGAAGTTCAGTTTTATCACCTGTAAATATGAGGTGAGTTATCCCTGTCTATGAAACTGAGTGGCAGTTTACTGGACTGCATTGGATTTCTCTAACTATTGGGTAGAATAGCACAGAACTGTGATGGTAAGAGCATAGTAGCTATGCTGGAAACTAATAATTGTGCTTTGTAAGCAAAACTGATATGTGTGTATGTGCAGGTATGGTCATAAGTACCAGATGCTATTTTATGAGATGGTGAGGTGGTTACTTTATGACCATTTTATAGATGAGTATGTTAAGGGACAGAGAGGTTAAGTAACTATTCACACAGCTAGTTAACACCAGAAAAAAAAAGGTCCCAGTCCACCATGGCTAACTTCTTTAGATTGATATTTTAAGCCATTTCTCAATTTATATGTCTTAAATATTAGGTTTATTTTCCATTTTTAGTTTCTTAGTTTATTGTTTAGTAATATCCTTTGAAAGTTTTGTCTCGTCCCAGGAACCAAGAGAAAGTGCATTGGTGGTGGTGGCGGGGTGGGGGTGGGGGGTGTTTGAAGAGTGTTGAGAGGAAACACTCGCAATGGATTTTTCCATGATGGCACTTAAGGCAAGAAAAGGTTAAAGGGAAACTGAAACGTAGGATGCAGAATCAGGGCAGTAAGTTCTGCTCTCCTCAGCCAACTGTGAATATAAAGCCTTTGAGATTTGTTTTATTAAGGACGGAGATGGTTCCCTAGTCCTTTCTCACCATATTCTTTTCCAGATTAAATGAGCTATGGTGTCAAAACCCAACTGGGGACCTGGAATATATCTAATGTAGTCATTTTTTTATTTGTTTCTTCTTCAAACTTCAGAGCCCTATTCACTGGTAAAAAGAAAGCAAGAGTTTGATTCATTTTCAATACAATAATAAACAAATAGTCAAATAAAATAAACTGAAAATCTTCCATTTCTCTATGCGTGGTGTAATAACCTGTAGTAGACTGTCTGAGAGGCCTAACATTTATTAGAGATAACTGTGCATGGGAGAGACTTTCACATTTTTGTTTCAAGTTCTGTTAGGTTAGTAATTTCTGTCTTGAAGCTACTGGTGCTTTCCCAATAATAAGTTACTATCCTTTTCAATTTTTGTACTGTTATTTTATTCTTTGGAAATGTGTTTCATGGAAGAGCTGACTTTAAAGTGCAACCAGTATTTGTCAAATGTCTTAGAACACTGTTTTGCTGAATTTCATTGTCTGCGTCATGGTTTTTATATAAATTCTCTGTGACTCCTAATGAAGTTACCATTGTTATGAGGAAAACTTTTCATCTATTGACTTATGTTCACAGTTAGGGGCCTGCAAATTAATTGGCAATAGCTAGTTTAACAAGAGAAAAGACAAGGTTTTTTTCTTCTTGCACTGGGAATACTAATGAACAACGTTGAATAACCAGGCATAAAGGTTTATATACTAACTTAACAAAAAAAGGGATCATCTTTTTGTTAACGGGAAAGTGTGGAAGAGTCTTTTGGGCTTTTTAATGCTAATTTGTGCAGAATTTATACACAAGACTATCCCTGTGCTAAGGGTCAGTCTTTTCTCATTTTGGAAACCTCCTGGGCACAGTTAGAGAGATGACAAGGTGTAGCGTGAATGACTATTAGCTGCTATGATCAACACCTGTGATATTATGCTCCCCCCATGATTGTATGTGCCTGTGGTGGGTGTGCACATGTGTGAGTACACCTGGACCTGGGAGAAAAAGATAATAATAGTGTCACCCTGGGATGAGAAAGCATGAGAGAGCATGGGGGTGGAGAGAGGCAAGCACAGCAAATGTGAAGAAAATGCCAGAGAGAGAAAGAGGCCAGAGAAAGAGTGTGAAGATTTCTGGGGTCCTCGGGGAGCTAGACTGCCTCCCTGCCTCCTTGCCTCTGGGCCTAGCCCTAACCTGACCTGCCTGGTGTGTCTGTGTAACTGCTAGAACCGATTAAGAACCTACCCAGATTGGGATACCTGCACTATTCAAGGGAAGGTCAGTTGTAAATGTATTTTCAGGAGGTTCTGATTAAATTTGTTTCTTTTTTGTGACTCTTGATTTTTCAGTTATTCTCAGTTTAAAGTATTGTCCACTGTGGTGGGCTGTTAACCTCCTCCCCATTCTTTGCCTCTATCTCAGACCTTTTAAGATCAGTGGTTTTCCTATTTTGGTGTTTCCAAAAGCCTGGGCTTGTGGGATGGGATGTCTTAGCATTCTAATCAAATTTTCCAGGTGATTCTGTAACCACTAAAGTATATATCACAATTACTAAGATGTTTGCTAAAACAAAATCCTGGACCCAGTGATAAAGTCTGGTTAGGAAGGGTGGCAAGCAACCCGAGAATGTGCAGTTCCAATAAGTTCCAAGAAGCTGCTGATTAAGGGATCACATAGTGAAAATTCCAGACAGTAAACAAGACCCTGCTGAGAGGGACACTGTTCTTAGAGTATTGGACTGGTCAGTTTGAGTTGTTGGTGAGGGATCTTGACAGATGCTGAGGAGGAAAGAGGCTTCAGATTCAAAGAAGTGTAATTTACCTCACCTCACATCATCTGCCTAGCCCTTTAACAACCACTATAGTACAATTTCACAAATGTCAGAGTGATTATGATTCTTTACTAGTGATGCTTTTGATTTGGAATTGTGTTTCTTGGGAGATGTTAGTTAAATTAAAAGGATAGGTTAATGTGACAGTAAGATAAAACTTGTTATTTTAATGACCAGAGGGTGGATGCATACAGGGTGATGCCACTGGTGTCTTCATCTTCAACATTTTCAACATGCCTTAATGGGCACAGGTAGCCTTTCAAAAGTTTTGGTTAGTGGCAGGGGATGTGTGATGAATAACTGCTAGACCCCTGTGGATATGACATCAACTTCAGCAACTGTCCTCCCTGGAGGTTAGCCAGGGTCCCCACATCCTGTCAAGGCTAAGAAAACTTTCGTTCAACTCTACTTCATGGAAGTTACTAGAGTCGTTATTTACAAAAGCAGTCTCAAGATAGGGCACACTTGAATAATCTGTTTAGCCCTGAGCCACCAGGTATTTACCCTTGTTGTGTGGGAGATTTGGAGAAGAGGTACCTTAAATCTGTATAGCCCTTGACAGCTTGGAAAGTTCCTAGAGAGTCTTTATGTATTTCACCTCCTGGTTAAAGGACTTGGGGGTTGGTCCTGCTTGGATTGCCACCTGGCCCACCTGATAGATGGCCCTGTCCGCATGCAAGAGGCTGGAAATATGTGTCTCGGAAGAGGAGCAGAGTCTTAAGTCTGTGCATACTAGTGATGTTAGCATATTATAAATTGATTTTCTGCATTTTATAGCTGAGGAAACATTTACAGTTAATTTTTCACATTTTTAGCTGTGATTGGCCCAAAAATCTCAGAAATAGTTAATAGCAAAACTGGCATTCAAACTTGAAATTGAGTTGATGAGATGATGAATCTGAGTTAAACAGAGATGAGCAGTGCAAGATGAACTGCAGCTAGTTAAATTGCATGCTATGCACCATGACAGAATTTTCAAAATACACTTGGAAAACCCTTGCCCACAACTACTTGTTAAAATGCATCCTCCCAGGATCCGTCAAGAGTTACTGATTCATGATCTTTGACAGTGAAACTCAGAAATCTGCCTTTTCTCTCTCTCTCTCTCTCTCTCTCTCTCTCTCACAAACATACATGTACATGAATCTTACTCTAAATTAAAAACTTGCCCCCCCCCCACCCCCGCAGTCTTTATGAAAGCAGGCAATCAGGGAAAAGAGAATAATCTGTCGGCAATCAGGGAATGAGGACAACAGGCCTGGCAAGAAGCAAGTTTATTAGTACCGGTACTGAGTCAGTGGATTCATATCCAAAGGCTAAGCACCCTTAACAAGGAGTTAAGGGTTTATATACACTTTACATACTTTGGTGTTTTGGGTGGGATATCATTGGTGGTAGTACATGGTCTGACGTGATGGAGGATAGAATGAGGAAGATTCAAAGGGAAACTGGGCTGCATACCAGTAAACTCTGTCAGTAAGTAATGGTTGTTTTTCTACACAGTTGTTTAATCTAGAACCATAGACTATATTTCTTAGGTTACTGGGCTTCAGCATACTTTATCATGCTTTTACCTGTTCATCATTCATCATTCACAGCATCCTTTTGAGAGTCCAGATAAGTTGCTGATGGATAGACCAGGACAGATTAGGATCAAATGAGATCTTGGATTTTCAAGGGCTTTAATTAATTAATTAATTTAAAATTTTTTTTAGAGATGAGGTCTTGCTGTGTTTCTTGGGGTTGTCTCAAACACATGGACTCAAGTGATTCTTAGCCTCAGCCTCCCAGGTAGCTGGGATTACAGGCATGTGCCACCATGCCTGGCCAAGGGCTTTGAAAGTATGCAGACATTGATTTGATTTTCATGGGATGGCTGAGACTAGGAAAATGGACCCTTGCACAGAAGCACAGTTGGCAGCAATTGGATTTAGTGAGCAAATACCACAGAAAAGTGATGGGGGCTTTGTTCCAACTTGCCCTTCTCTGTTGTCACCTCCACTTTGATCTCCCTGAACCTGTGTAAAAGAGATTTTTAAAACATTATCTCTCAAAAGTTATTGATTTTATTTTGTTAAATACCTTAAAAGATTGGAATGATGCCTTGCATTTGTATAACTTTTACATCATTTAAAAAATTAAAATCTTGCTTGAAACTCACAACAAAACTTTGAGACAGCCTGCTGTGTGCTATTTGTATACTAGAAGAGTTATTTTAAACAAGATAAGAAAAACCTCTTTTGTTAACCATCCCTAAGAAAACTTAGGGACTAAATTACTAAAAGGGCCTTCTGAGATGCTGGCGTCCTGGCTTTCCTTATCTAAGTTAGGGACCACCCCTACACTACCCTCCCTCAAATACTCTTTGCTTTAAAATGTTAACTATCTCTCAGGTTTGTTTGTCTTCTTTAAAATTCACCAGGTCCTCGCCCTGTGTCCCTATAAATACCCCTTGCTTTTGTTAATAAAGTTGTCTCATAGTTCATACTTCCATTTAACCCCCCCCCCCCCTCCGTGGCTGGGCCATCTGTTCTCCTAAATTCATTTCTCGTACCCTATGTAGGGGCTAACAACAGTCAAGACAGGCACTATTACAACTGAATTTTGTAGAGGAAGAAACTGAGGTTCAGAGTAGTGACAGAACTTGCTGAGGTCACACAGCAGATAGGTTTGAGTCAGTATTATTAATTCTGATCTCAAATTCTGATCTCAAACACAGCCAGAGCTGTTGATGGAAACTTAGAAGGCAGAGGCCTTCTAAGTTTCCATCAACAGCTCTGGCTGTGTTTGAGATGTCACAGCAAGGCACAAACCCAGAGGGGGCAAGAAGCAGGCTTTTTGGCATCAGTGTAAAAGGTAAAGTGTTGGATTTTTCCTGGTCAATAAAGGAAAACTGTGATCCAGTTGCCAAGTCCCATTACTTTCCAAAAAGAAATGGCCTGGCAAAGTTAGGCAGTGGTTGCCAGGAAGGTTGGGAATATTTAGGTCTAGCTGTAGCTGCATCAGTTCTGAAGGTCGAAGGATAATGGAGTGGGGGGAGCATGGGTTGGGATAGGATGGTATCCAAACCCTGGGCACAACTGCCTGTGGCTCTGAGTGGGGGACTGAGCTCAGCAATCTGGCCACTCTTTCTTCAAGTTTATCCAGTCTCTTCTCTTAAGAATCAGCCCCTGGCCAACTCTGGGGAAAACTGCTCTTCTGCAGGGATTTTTCGTTCACCTTGTGCTCTTGAAGATGACTCGCCTGTAAGTCAGCCAGCAAGTTTTTGTTTTTTCCGCTCTGGCTCTGTCACTTTTTCCATTGCCATACTAATTGTAGGCCCCCCCGGGAGAAGGAAAGGAGGTGTGTGCCCTGGGCCCCAGCCCCTCTCCTGCCTTTAGCCTTCTGCACTGTTACACCTACCGGGTGTGGGATTCTGATTCCACTGGGTGGGGAAAGAGGGAAGGGTAAGAGTGCCTGGTTAGTAGGGGCGCCAAGCCTTTGCCTCCAGACCCTTCCTGCTTCTCAAGATGTGTGGTAATGAAATAACCCCAATTGCAAGGCCAATGCTATTTCCCCCCTTAAGAAGATTCTGCAGAAAAAAAAATACCTTAAAATTTTCATATTCTACTTGAACATAGAAATTTTGAAGGGCCTGGGAAAAAGCTACACACATGTGCTTAATATTTATTTGTTTACTTTTGTTATCCTATTAAAACATTCCTTTGCAGAAAATACAGTAATTTAGAGTATTGCCTTCCCCATTCTGTTTAATTTTTTTATGTGAACTTTTTTTTTTTAATCACTAGTATCAGAGACGACCAAAACCAGTTTGGGGTTTTCTAACAGTTTTCCAGAGCATACTCTCCACCTGTATCTAGGTCGTTTGTTGTTCAGCATTTTTGGAATTTGTACAATAATGCCATCACTGGAAATTTTCCAGGCAAACTTTCACAGATTTAGATTTTGGTCATTCAGAGTCATTTCTACCCTTTCGCCTCCTCCTTTTTTGTTTGGTCTGTCTTCTAATATGCTGGAAGGAAAGACTTCATGAAAACTCAAGTGTGAGTCACGTTCTGAGGACTGAATTTGTAGATGTTTGGACATACCTGGCACTGTTAAACATTTGTGGCTGGAAAAGATCAGACCACCAGGTAGTGGTTATAACTTCTTACAGTATTTGAAAATGGCTTTGTTGTTTTTGTATAAATAATGCAAGCTTGTAGCAAAAATGCCAAAGATTATAAAATAGTATAAAGATTAAAGCACTAAAAAACTACTATCCAAAGATAACTACGGTTAGCATTTTGGTGACTACTCTCTGAGTGTCCCTTTAAACATATTCTTTCTCTCCCTACTTTTTACTTCTGTGTGATCATATTTACATATTTTATACTGTGATGCTTTCTAATAATCTGTGAGCATATTTATATCAATATAGTTATGCATTATTTTCAAAGGTTGCTCATCCATGTATATAGTATATTTTTACCTCTCACTCTCCAATTGATGGATTTTGAAACTCTGGTTTTCTTTGTTACAAATAATTCTGGGATAAATATCTCTGGATTCTGAGTCAAAATCATAAAGACTTTTTCTAATCCTATCCAGGGTTATAGGATAAGTTTTGCTGATGTTTTCTTCTGGTTTTTATTTTTGCACAAAACCTTTGAGTTTTGTTACTTGTAAAATATGTGTTATAAAATTTACTATTTAGGTCATTTTAAGTGTACACTTGCCCCAACCCCTGGCAATCACACTTTTGTTTTCTGTTTCTGAATTGGACGACTATGGGTACCACAGGTAAGTGTTTATCCTTTTATGATTGGCTTATTTCACTTAGCATCATCATGTCTTCAAGGTTCATTCATGTTGTAGCATGTATCAGGTTTTTTCTTCTAGAATTAAAAGGAAATTTTCTTATTAAAATTTGAAAACATACAGCAAAGTTGAAAGGATTTTATAACAAATACTCCTGCACCTGCCACCTTGATGTTGCAGAACATTTTATTTTACTTGCTTTATCATAAATCTTTTTATCCCTTCATTTATCTTATTTTTGTTTTATTTAATTTTAGATTACAGACACCAGAGTACCCCTCCTAATATATTCATATGCATATCACCAAAGTTTGATATTTGCTGATTCTTTGTTTTGCTGTAAAATTTATCTTAAATTTTTTTTGTTTATTTACTTAATTTTAGTATCATACAACTTCAGTCATCTTTGTATGGTTATTGTACCCCTTGGATATGTTCCCCCTCCCCCTAGCCCCATCCCTGGTCACTCCCTTTCCTCTTGTTACTGTTTGCTGGTTCATGTTTAGCCCTTTAGTCTCATCTTTTTCTTTTTCTCCTGGGTAAGACCTGAGTTCCTGGGGTGCAGTGAACCATGCTGCTCAGATTTCCAATCTTAACAGTCATTGGGCAGCCAGTCTGAGCTCATTTGGAGCCCATCAGTCGCTGTTCCTTCTTGCAGGATGCCTTCTTCTTGTTGTTTGTTGGTTTGTTTGTTTTTCCACTTCGTAGTTCTGATCTCAGACTTTGAGAGCCTGTTTCCTCTCCTTCATTGGTTGGGGAGTTCCTTTGAGGAGAGAGATGTCAGCTGATGATTGGTCTGGTTGGTCTCCATGATCATGGTTTCCACTCAGCTGTTGGGCAGCTGCCATATTTCTGTGGCCTTCCTCCCACTGTCCAGAGGGGGGAATGCCTTACTTTTGTTGGAGGCTACTCTGAGCCAGAATTCTAGTTCCTAGGCCCTGGTGATGGTATTGGAGTACTCATGTTATGTTGTCTTTATATTGGTCTCCTAGCTCTGAGTTCCATGGTTCTGCCCAAGGTTTTGTGGGTCTCACCCAGGGTAAGTTTGTATCAAGGGCTTTTAATCATATCCTTTACCTCATCTTTTCTTTTTTTTTGGATTATTTGTGGTTTTCTTATTTGTGATAAGGACTGACAGGAGTGTGAGTAAAGCAGAGGCGGTTAATTGACATCTCCCCCCCAGTAGGGCTTCCCCCACCTTGTGAGGACCAGAAAGCCTACCTACACCCCATGCTCCCTCACTGTACCTTGGGGCGGCAGCTGGGCCCACTGCAGTCCTCGGACTAAAGATTTGACAGGCTGTGAAATTTATCTTAGTTAAGGGTGGATTTGCTGAGTTTTGAGAAATGCATACACTGTTATAATCCAAATTCCTATTAAGATATAGAACAATATCATCATCCCTGGGTATTTGTTATGCTCCTTCCCAGTCACTCACCACCCATTCCCACCCACAGATGCAGTCATCATTCTAATTTTTTCCCTGCTCTAGATTCATTTATCTCTTCCAAAATTCTTATAAATGGAATAAATAACACAGGACAAATTTTTTGTGTTAAACCTTCTATGATTTCACATATTTTTGAGATTCATCTCTGATGATATATCAATGATTCATTCCTTTATGTTGTTGAGTAATAGTTCATTCTATGACTTTACTGTAGTTTGTTTATTTGTAACCATTTCTGATTTCATTTTGTTTTCATCTAACTTGATGTGGAGTGATTGTGGTATGCCTAGTGAGATAAGTGAGTGTTTAACTTTGTTTTTCAGGATGCTTGTCCATTAATCTTAACACTATTTAGTAAAATGTCTGTCTTTATTGATTCAGATGTTCACCTGAAGGGTCAATTTGAGTCTATTTCTGGATTATTTATTCTGTTTCATTACTTTCTATATCAGTCAAATTCTTGGTAGCAAACAGACCTTAAATGGTTCAAATGAAGAAACTTTAGCGGAGGCGTGTGATCAGGTTTCAGGGAGCACACAGGATGTCACTGCCTCCAGAGACTAACGATGGTGGTAAGTTGCTACACTCCTAGGTCTGAAGGAACTAGGCAAGAGAGAAGTGTTATGGGGTCTTGCAGGAGCTGGAGTTGTGTTGGAGGCAGCATCCACCAGGAGTTGTAGTATTCAGGGAATAGAACTGTTGCCTGAAAAGCAGCAAGAGAACAGGGGAGAAACCATCCTGAACTCTACTCTTACCCTCAGATCTTCTACCACAGCCTTCCATTGACTAACCCCACCAGAAATCAGAGGGCAAAGGTCAGCTGAAGCCTAGGGACACAGGGAGGTTCAGAAAAGGGCAGAAAGTGATGAGTGGGTGATGGCCAGTGGAGCAGGAGCAGTGTGGTGTCTGTGGTCTGGTCCATGTCAGGACCACAGGGTTCTGATTCTTGAAGCTTCAATAAGACTGTCTTAGGCCATTGCTTTCCTTCCTAAAGACTTTTTTCTCCTGGTACTTAGTTATATTTCCAGATGAATATTAGAGCCAATTTGCCTAGTTAAAAACAAGAAAGAAAACTCATTTATCAATATTTTTGTTTGACTTAAGGTAGATTTATGTATTAACCTGGGAGAAAATTGACAACTTGCTGATGCTCAAGTGCCTTTTCTAGGAATTTGTCTTTATAGTTGTTCCACTATCTTTGTATTTTATTTATTTATTTTTTATTTAAAAATTTTTTTTGGGACTAGGTCTCACTACATGCCCTTGACGGGACTTGAACCGTGATCCCTGGCCCTGGCCATGGTTTCCTAGGCTGCCACCTACAGGCATGCACCACCATGCCCGACATGAAATATATTTTAATGAAAACACTTTCTCACTATAGTTAAATTAAAACGATTCGCAACTTTTAATCTTAAACTGCCCTGGCATTAGGACTTGATTGCCTTGTGGCCCAGAGGGTCCAGATGCCACCCCACTATCAGCTCCCCAGTGCTCTTGAGGCATGTGTTCGCCATGTTTTCCTCTGCTGGAAGTCCTTGTGGCAACTTCAGGGGCTTGGTTCTTATTAAATGTTTAACTACTCTCAGTTTTGCATTCACTGAATGAATATTCTTATGAACTTGAGGAGTTTTTTTAATCCAAGCATCTTTATGATATCTTTTTCCCAATATGGATGCCTTTTTGCACTTTTTATTCTGGTAACAATATGCAGTTTATGAGGGTTCTCTGGATCCCCACCATATTTTTTATGATCTTCAGGTGAAGACTGAAATACTTTATCTGGAATTCTTGACTTGGTAAATTTGTGATGAATCCACTCTGTACAAATGAGAGACTCTACACCTTTTGTCACAGTCTGCAGCCTACCTGTGGATCTCTGGACTACTGAGCGCAAAATTCCTGCCATGAGTGGTGACTGTTCTCTTTAGAGGTTCTGGTGAAATTTTGCAATACCTTCAGCCAGGCATTCCCAACTCAGCAATGATAGGTAAACGTTGTTCACCGTCTGTTCCACTATTTTTGAGTGTGTGCTTGCTTCAGCGGTGTTCGTAGTTTTCGACATGTAGATTTTATAAATTTCATTTAGAATTTATTATATTTATTATTAGGTATTTGTTTCGATTGCTCATTTAAATGGGATCACTCCTTCTCTTAAATGATCTGGTTTGAAAAAACTACTTTACGTAAACTTTGTACTTTTATATCTTACTGAATTTTGCTATTTGTAGTAGTAGTTATTTTTCTCATTTCTGTTGATGTTATATATGTGATATATCACATGTCATGTTTATAGTTTTATGTTACTATTTTCAGTTTTATGCTTCTGACTTCATTCTTATGTAGTCATGTTCATAATGCATTCATATTATCTCTGGAATTAGGTTAAATTGTAATAGTGAGAGCACTTTTATCACTTTATTAGAATGCTGGCTTTAGAACAAGTATGTGTGTGTATTTGTTTATGGCACAAAACACATATGACAGAGACTGTGTATTAAAATAAAAAATATACTATGTTAAGGATAAAAGTGCATGTACATGTAAACATATATACATACATGTAGTTAGACATATATGCACATAGAGGGATTATTCAAAAATTGGCATTTTTAACTTAAAAAAAAAAACCAAAGAGTAAAGGTTGAAGCTTGTAAAATGCCCATTTATTTTCAGGACACATAATCACTAGGACTTTTCCTCTAAGATCAATAAATATGAATATTCAATTGATTTTGTAATATTGAACAATCTCTTCCTCAAATCAATTTCACTTGCATATAACTTATCATTGTTTAAATGTGCTATTATGTTCTGTTGGTTAATATTTTATTTATGATTTTTTGCATTGGTATTCTCCAGTAAGTTTTGTTTTTAGTCTTTACTGTATGTGAAATATTTCTCAGGCTTTGATATCCTTATATACTACTCTTTATATAAATAACTTATATGTAGATGTATTCCTTTTCTTTCCATACTTTAGACAAGTTCAGATACCATTGAAATTACCTGCTTTTTGAAAATTTGTATAATCTGCCAGGAAATCATGGGTCTGATCCTTTTTTGAGGATTTTTTTGACAATTTCATCTCTTTTCCAGAAGTTGGACCATTTAGATTTTTGGTTTCTTCAAAGGGATCTTTAAGTAAATTATGTTTGCCTAAAGTAAAATTTTACATTGCTTTTAAATTATTAAGATTTCAAAATTTACTTAAGAATGAGTAGTATTTTTACATTTTTCAATATTATTTGAAATATAAGCAGAATAAGTTTATACTCTTCTTCCAACTAGTGGACTATGTCTATTTCCAGTCACCCCAACTTTCTGATCCTTAGATTCTGCTGTTTTGTCCACTTTTCCCCATTGTATGTTGTTGTCTGCACATCACTCCATTGCAGCCTCATTGGGTACTATCTACTCCCCAAAGTACCACTGACCCAAGATTGTGGGTATAGAAATTTCCAGAAGTTTTAGGGAAAGGAGATTGGTGATACTGAACCTAGAACAGCAAACAATTTAAAATTGTCTATTAAATTCCTCTATTTTGTTATTATCTCTTGGACAACTTGTTGCTTTACTCTTTTCCTGCCTATATTATCTTCCTTACCCCTTCAATATCCTTCTTAACTTAGAGTGTTCCAGTTCTCTTAGTCTCTCCAATTGATATCCTGGAGTTTGCATTTTTTATAATTAAATACAATAGATACCAGTAGCTTTGGTTCCCTAGGATAATAAGCTTAGATGGAACATACTTGACAATGATTCCTTCCCTTTGCCCAACTGAATTTTAAATTCCAGTTCTTGGAGGAGCAGGGTATGGTGAGAGGGGTTGAAGAAGTGACTCTATTTGAAAAAAAAAAGTGACTCTGTGATCAAGTTCAATGTAAAGTGTTCCTGACTCCCATCAGAACAGTGTAACTTTCTAGGGGAAGGGGCCACAACTCTGCCATGCCAGCTGATCAGCTGCAGAGTGCCATCATGCCAGTGCCATCTGCCTCTTCCCAGCAGATCACACCTACCCTGAGTGGGGTTTTGACTGGAGGATATGTATTTCTGTCTCCTTGTCTCAGTCAAGCAAAGCCAAACAGCTTCAAGAGCACCCCCTGACAGTACTGCATGCATGCATATTACACAGTCACTAAAAACCTTTCTGAAATGTGTTGCTTTTCATTAACTTTGCAATTATGCCATGTCAGTATTTCCTGCAATTATATTTTCTGGATTTTTTTTTTTTTTTTACCTCATGGAGAGGTTTTATTGTAACCATCAATATGTTTTGCTGAAAAGAGGAAATCTGCAATCCACCTGGAGTAGCATTTCCCCCCTCCCCCATATGCTAGAAATAGAGGTCATTAATGACCTTTGGGAAAATTTGGTGTTCTCTATATTTTATACCTTTGGTGTTTCTACAGTTTGTATTTTATTTCAGGATTTTACTTATTTTCCCCTGCCAACTTAGGAGTCCTTCAGGAGGGTTTTCTTTTCTTGGGTCTTTAAATCCTAGTACCTGACCCTACTTCTGGCACATGATAGGAATTCAGGAATTATGAGGGGAGAATTCATTGAGATCTTGAACAATATTGTTGCAAGTGTTTCACTTGATTACAGAAGAGTCACTTCCTCCAAGTGCAGTGGATGACACCAGGATGCTACTTCTGGTTTTGCCTCTAGTTTGGTCTCTGTTGGGTAAGATATTTATCTTTTCTGGACATCTATTCCCTTTCTATAACTGAAGATAATAATACTTGTAATAATACTTGCTTTATTGGGTGATTGAACTTATCAAAGATATGATGTACACAGAAGGCATTTTGGAAAATATAGTGTGCTACACAAGTGTGCTGTCTAATGCTCAGGGCTACTGTGTATCTAATGGATATGCAGCTATCCTAATCAGCTTATGACCTCCACCTGCTCTTTACAGTGGAATAGATATCCTGGAACTCTTCCCACAAGTTCCTAGAATAATTGATAAAGCATAACAAACATCTTTTTAAATGCAGAGCCAAGCTTGCAGGAAACTGTGGGAACCACCTGGATGCAAAAGAATAGGTGAATCTGCAGATCTCAGTAATCCTGGGACAGAAGACAAGACCTCAGGCATGGGCTAACTAGGAAAGGAAAACTGAAATCTTTGTGATAGCAACTTCCTAAATAAATATGCTAAAAATATTTGACCCATGAGTAATAAAAATAATAGTATGCTACCGTGGTTTGCTGGAGAAAAAAAGTTCCTTTCAAGTCTTAATCTCTGCACATCTGTTGTTCTTGTGTTTGCAGTCTTAATTCATAGTACCTAGCATTATCCACATGACCTGGGATGTTATGAAGTAGAATTTATAGTATGTAAGATTATAACTATTTAATATGTAAGAATGTATATGGAAAGCAGACTTGGGTTGGTATTGCACTGAATTTCAGTCAAAGAAAGTGTACTCACTTGCTGGAAAGATAGATCCTGAACTCAGGATCCATAAGAATTCCACAGACACAATGTTGCTGAGATAAATGTTCCATCTAAATTGACAGTCTTAACTAGAAAACAAGCTATCTTCAGCTGAGGTTGTTTAAATGACAAAAGCAAAATGCCTAGAAACACATTATATGATCCCATTTTAAGAAAACAGCACTCTGGCCTCATGACCAAGCTCACACACATTTTTTCTCTACATGCTTGCTTTGATTAGATCTATACTAAATATAAGATACATATGGCTTGTTGATATGGGTCATCAGGAAGGGAGATAGTTCAGGAATGGAAATGAAGAAAAGAGTAAAAATAGAAAGTAGTCCTGGCTTTTCCTTTTGTCTGCCACCCTCACCCCATCACCCTGTACAGAGTTTTGACTAGAATGTGTGTCTCCCTGCTTCCCTGTCAAAGGAATCCAAACCAAGGAAACAATGGTGCACCCTTGGAGTACATGGAAGAGTCAACAATTCTGGTGAACAAATACATCCTGTCACTGAAAATGAAGTTAAACTCTAGTGCGGATGTTATAGTGAATGGCCGCCATCAACTTATTGCTCGTGATATGGCAAACACTCTCTCAGAGTCTTACCTCCTTTAGCCCTCATAGGAATTTCATGAGGTAGGAACTGCATTTGTAAGTCATATTTCATTCACATAAAACGGGGAGAACTGGATCCAGAGACCTTGTCCAATGTATCAAGAGTACTTCCCCAACAAGGGGAACCAGGATTCCAACCAAGAAACGCACTCCCAGCCCAGGTGCTCAGTTACTGGATGATTGTCTATGTACATGCACACATGGATGATTTCATGGAGCAGTGATGTTGGGGATGGTAATGCAGGTACATTTTGATTTATTAGTATTGTGGTTTCACATTTACTTAATCTTGTTATTCTTGTAAGTGAAAGAAGAAAAGAAATGGTACAAACAGGCTTTTGTAGCTCCTTCCCACATGCTGTTGATATGGTTACTAAATGGTAATACTGACTGCGTAAGTGGTTTAATGTTGTCAATGGAAAATATTATTAGGAAACTCCCTGCCAAACTGTAGGGCTAGAGGACTGCTTATGCACTGGAATCAGAATGAACCATAGAGTGGTTTCATGTTGATTGCTAACTGAATCAATAGCAAACCAAGCCAATATTTCTATAAATGTAGAGAGGATGAACCTGTGATTGTTGCAGCTTTTACATTTCCATACTTCAGGTCACTCTTAATGGTTAAAGTGAAGAGTGATTTTAGTGCTAGTTTACACTTAGGATCTGTCTTCTTCCATTTGGCTGTCTCTAAGCCTTAAAATATACCCTGCCAACTTTCAAGCCTGGGAGCAGGAATAGTGCTGTAAGATGCAAGAGTATTTCATAGTCAAGAAAATGGTGGAGTGGAAAATGTAAATGTTTCAGGTTTTGACAAGCTTCAGTTGCCAAAAAGGCAAAGGGATGTTAGAAATATTGGTAAGTAGATGTTTAGGACTGGTGACTTGAAGTTATGTGGAATCCAAATCTTTAGGATTGTGAGCTTTCCCTCATAGCTTGGATTTTTAAAAAAATGTCCATTCATTAATTTAGTTGCCCTGATGCAGAACAATAATGATCACCGACATTCTCTCCTCTATGGAGAGCTGAACTGCTTTCAGAAACTTGCTCAAGGAGCATGTAATCAAGCAGAAGTAGTTGATGAAACTAGAGCTGGGAGGGCATCATAATCTATCACAGAATAATCATAAAGATGATCATGAAGCTAGTGTGGTCCCAGACTCCTACCAGCATTTCAGTCAGATCTGCCCAGCAGCCCTGAGACCCTTGTCCCTAGGGCTCCAGACCCAGCAGGGTGCTGCACACACCAGTGTTCCTTCCCTCATTAGGTCTCCTGTAGCCTTCTCTTAGCACCTTCCTTTGTGAGAAGGCCCACTTGTCTTTATATTCTTACCCTGATGACTCATCTCCTCCACTTTTGAGGAGCTATCAGGGAATGTTTATTGAATCCAGGTGCGTACCCACACTATACAAGGACTTTTTCTCTCCACTTCATAGATAGAGCAACAGGCTGAGGGGGCATAGAAGGTGCAGATTGTGGTCAGGAGTTAGGAACTTGGAGGGAGAAAACATGTATTTTAGACAAATGATACCATCTTTTAGGTGCTTAGTTTCCTGTATTATTAAGTGGAGACAATAGCATGTTCATCGCATAACAGACATAGGGATGAACGGTGTGTATCAAAATGCTGAGCACACTGTCTGACACCAGCACATCCCTAATGAATGAGTGATACTATTAGTACTTAACAGTTTGTGCTTGGTACCACCCTAGCAAGTTCACAAAATTAGGATTTAAACCCAGATGCAGTTCAAGTTGGGCCAGTATTCTCCCACATTCTCATGGAATGTTGCAAGTTCTCTGGTGAGGGCTAGTCACCCTGTTAGGAGAGGGAAGGGCAACTTCAGCAGTGTTTGTCTACTCAGCTGGGCTCCTGTTAGCTAAGACGGGTAAACTGAGAGTTAGCTCAGGTAGTAAGCAACAAAGGCTACAAAACAGGTGTCATCCATACTGGGGGAACCCAACAACCTGCTTCTCTTTCTGTTTGTTTCCTCATCTGACTTACATTTCTAGTCTTATGAGCTTTATAAAGGTCATATTAGGACAATAGGAATGCCCTTAATTTATACATAAATAAGATATTGAGAGTGCATATCAAAACACAAGGTTATTGCCATCAATTATGTCTATCCAAGACAATTTCCAGAGGGTAAACAAATAAGAAATCTTTGTGTACTGGGACCGCAGATGGAAAATTGCTACGTTTTATTTATGAATCCCAGGCAAAAATTTAATCCGCCTCCAGGTGGATTCTTGGAGTTATAGTAGACAGCATAAGTCATCATGGTGTTGGCTGGCAAGATAGATATGAGGCAACAGAAACAACTAAATGATACAACTCAGGATTTTCTTTAGACTTATAGGAGTATTAAATATAATAGATTAGAAGGAAATCTATAAAATATTTTAGATGCTCCTTCCACAGGTTTATTCATATTTTTTATTTCTGCTTGAGTTAATTTTAATAAATCATATGTTCTTGGGAACTTGTTCATTGAAGTTAATTCTAGGCTGTTCTAATTTGTTGTCATAAAGTTTACTGTATTCCCATATAATTCTATTTATTTCTGTAAGGTTAATAGTAATCTTTCTTCTTTCATTCCTGATTTTATTTTGAGTCTTCTATATTTTTCTCTTGGTCAGTTTAACTAAAGGTTTGCTAATTTAGTCATTCTTTCAGAAGACTAAACCTTTGATTTTATTGACTTTTCCCAATTGTTTTTCTGTTTTCTCTATTCTGATTTCTGTTTCAATTATCACTATTCTCTTTCTTCCTCATACTTTGGACTTGGTTTGCTTTCTTTTTTTCTAGTTTCTTAAATAGAAGATTAGGTTATTAATTTGAGAACTTTTTCCCCCTAATAGATACATATGCTTTTCTATGAATGAGATAAGTTTTCTTCTGTGCATGACTTTGTCTTTATCCCCACAATTTTGAGATGTTATTTTTTTTAAATTTATGTTTAGTTCAAAATACTTTCTTATTTGCCTGTGTTTTTTCCTTTTGGCTCACTCATTATTTAGAAGTGTGTCATTTAATTTCCAAATATTTGTGGGCTTTTTTATTTTTGATTTTTTACGTAATTCCATGGTGATGAGAAACCATACTTGAAAAGAATGTGTACTTTGCTGTTTGATGGAATGTTCTATTGGGATGACATGGATATCAGTTTATAGCCAATTCCTTGGACTTAGAGAATGAGAAGAAGAGGAGAGGAGGAAGTATTTTAAGAGGAACTTTGTCAGTTGAACCTGAACTGTATTCCTGATTTCCTGATGAACTATTGAATCCTGGGAAGTTTTCCAACATTTTCGTCATTTCCTTATTCCTAAAATGAAGATATGGTAATAACTCATTTTTCACGAGAGTTTTGAAGATCAAAGAGCTGTTTTAAATGCTTGACAAATTATACACTTGATGAATATTACTATTAGTATCATCCATGCTGCCTCCAAGTTATTTACACAGCCTTAAGTATTCAGAAAAATGGCAAGACTGTGCTCCTTGATAACAAAAGTTTTTTCAGGAGTGACTTCAGTTCTCCTGGACTTATGGGACTGGGTGGGAGTGACAGTCAGGGTGGCGGCTTCACACCTCTGTAAAGATGGTCTCGGAGCATGTCATGATCTTATTGACTATCACTGTGGACAGTTGGCACTTTGTACAGATAACTGCTGTATGTAGAACAGGTCTCTACATCTAAATTACAGATTCTGACATCCAAGGTGATTGGGTCATCCAGTCACTCTTATTTCAGAAACTCTGACCAGATAGATGCTTTAGATAGTAGTTTGGTTCTCTGGGTTGAGGGAAAGGCATGATAAAGTCACAGAGAGAGCCTGAATTCCAGTTGTGTAGGCTTGAATTCAAAGAGCATCTCCAGCAATTGATTATAAGTAAGAAATACAACAGAAGCCTGATCACATGGATCAGATGAATGTGGTGTTGATGAAGTAGATCCAGGGCTCACATCAGCAAAAGCAGTGTGGATGTGTACCAATGTACAAATCAGAAGTGGATGTGTACCAATGTACTGTTAGACTGTTAGGATGGCTATGAGACTGAGACTGACCAATGAGGACATTTATGATAGATCTTGAGGAAAAGTATGGGTTTTAAAAAGTGTGTGTGGGCAAGCCTATACTTCAGAAATACAAACTACAGCATAAAAAACAAAAAACAATGTTTAAAAAGTGAGATGACATTGTGGCAAGGACTGTTGTCGAAAGACAAGAGATGCTGAGTATGTTTAAATAACAGTAAACAATGCAGCAGACTAACATACTAAATAAGAAATTTCCCTTGACAGCCAGTGGTGAAAGGGCTTGAACAGGGTGCTTAGGCAGGGGGTTGATAGGGGGTGGGAATGGGCACCGGGAAGTCACAGAAATTCTTCAAGGGCAGAGTGACAATCTTACGTGTCCCTCAAGATTTTGCTATGGAATATTTCAGTTATATGATCATTCTAAAGACCCATTCATACATATACACAAATATATAGTTAATATAATTTTAATTATAATATGATTTATGGGAGTGAAAAATTAGAAACCTCAATTCCATTTTCTAGGTTGAGTCGACCAACGTTTCCCCTTAACAAGTGAAAATACCAAGTCAAGGAGTCAAGGAGAGATAGGTCTAATGCTAAGAAACTGATAGGAACTTTCCAGAAATTTCGGTCATAGAGACAAACAACAATGCCTGTTGATACCTTCAAGGTCTGTGCTGGACATGAGTGGGGAAGAACACAGGAGGTAGGGTTCTAAGGGAGGGTTTTCAGTTCTTTTCTTTCAGACAAGATAAAATCATTCTGAGCTCTCAAGTTTCATTTGCTTTTGGCTGACTTGACTTTCTGTTTGTGTCCTTCTTTGCTTCCCACTAGGGAAAAGACTTTAGTGGGGATAGTGAAAGGAGTAACATCTATTGGTCGCCTACTCAATGCCAGGCATAGTGCCAGTGCTTTACCTTTTTAAAAAACATGACCTTTTTTAATCCTCACAAGCATGCTATGAGGAAAGTGTGATTATCTCCATTTTATAGGTTAAGGATTTGATGCCTGAAGTAGAACTGACTTGTTAAAGGTTATGTTATCTTGCTCAAGGATGGAAAGTACATGGTAGAGCTAAGACTTAAATGAAGACTGATTCATGGGCTCATGGCTTTTTAAAAAATTACCTTAATACCTTCTTTTTATAGCCTACATTCTGACTTTTCAATAAGACAACTGCATCTTTAATTTCTAAGTCATCCTTAATTTAAAACATTTTTTTCTTGGGTCATTATAACTATTCTCATACTTTTCATATTCACATGCCCTGATTTTTAAAAAGGAGTAACCTGGGGGTAGGGTACATTTGTGCCTCTTGACTACTCCCCACTCCAGGATTATCATTGGAGGGGTCATCATTTGATGGGCTAGTGAATGATACCCATTGTTACCATTACTTTTTATTTTCTGTCTTAAAAATGTGTGCCTTTTGTGGCATTACAGAACAACTTAACTCTGATATATTTTATGAATAATATAGATGATTTTGTGTTCTTGTCATGCTTTCAGTTTTACTGTACTTTGGATGATTAAACTTTTTTTTCCTCTGAGAGTTTGGAAGCTTACATTGTATGGTGCATAAGAGAGGAAATTTTCATTTTGCTTGCTTTAAAAAAGATTTTCTCTTTATAAGTAATGTTTGAAACTTGAATGTAATGTGTTTAGTATGATTTTCCTTTTGATCATTTTTCTTGAGATTTACTGGTCAGTATGGCATTACTTTAAATGTTTGAGTTATTTTTTTTGTCCCCTCAGACAGTGTAATTCCAGCTCTGAATCCATGTGAGTAAAGACTTGTGATTAAAATTCTCTAGGGATAGTTCCCCTTTTCTTTTTTATATCCTATCTAGAGTTAAGGGTAAAACACTTAAGATCTCCACTGTTTCCCCACATTGTGGGAAAGACTAAAGAAAAATCTAGTTCATACCATGGAGCATGTAGCTTTTTTTGAGTCCTAGTTTTTTGTGAGATCTTCAATTCAACCTCTTACCCCATTTTGGTTCAAGGCTTTATTTCCTGTCCTCATAAGCCCATGAGACCCATTAAAACCAGTCTCTAAGTCACCAGAGATAGATGATGCCTCCAGAGAAAATGCCAGTTTCAGTACTTGCTTATCTCTCTGGATTTCTGGTTTCTCTTTATTTCTGACCTTTGATCATTCTCTTTACTTTAAGGCTAACTCAGCCATGTAAGTGAAAATATATTTTAAAAATATTTTGTTAGCATATTAGGTATCCTGTGCTAGGAACCCTTTTTCTTGACAACCAATCTGTAATATTACTGAAAATGAAGATTATTCTATTTGTTGTGCAGATTGATCTTACTCTCACACTTGGATATCACCCCAGATTGATCTTACTCTCACACTTGGCTATCTTAATATCATTCCAGTGTCAGCCATGTGACATTCACAGTCTGTTGAAGGAAGCAGACTTTATACAATCATGCACAATAAATGATGTGGGATGTAAGAGATATGGTTGGTCACCCATCCAGAGGGAGCGGCAACACAACGCAGGAGTGCACAGACCAGGCATATCTGCTTACAAGAGCTGACTTGAACTGAATCTTGAAAGTAAAAGGTGATGAGATAGAGAATGGAGGGAACTGAGTAATGACATGAAGGTATGAAAAAAAGTCAGTTCTCCAATGCCACCTCCAGAGCTACTTGGCCCTCTCACTTGTTGATTTTTGCTTTTGTTGCTTGTGTTTTTGGCATCATATCCAAAAAAAAAAAAATCATTGCCAAGAAAATTGTCAGGGAACTTCTTTGCTGCTTTCTTTTGGGAGTTTACAGTATCCAGGTGTATGTTTTAATTTATTGGGGTTAATTTTTGTGAGTGGTGTAAAATAGGAGTCCACATTCACTTTTCTGCACCTTGTTTTCCAATCATCACTTAGTGAAGAAACTGTTCTTCCACTGAGTGCTTTTGACTTTGTTTTCAAGTATTAGTTGACTGTGTGTTTTGAGGCTCCTTTCCTCTCCACCCTTTGATGTCTGATGCCATCTGGGATTTATCTGACTTTTGGTATTTAAGCCCTGCCAAGTTTTTGCTGGCCCCACTTGTGACTATAACCTAGCTGTCTTCTCTCTGCCAGGTATTGTGCCAGGTATTCTTCATAATCTCTTACTTCTATTTCTCAAAAACTTATGAAAGAGATTGAGTTTTAATACAATGTGCGAATCAAATTTCCCACATAAACTTCCTCTAAGCATCTGTGAGGGAGCTCTCTTCTCTCTACCGGGTCTCAATCAGATTTGCTTTTGGGGAACCTTGGGAGAGCAGTGGATAGGTTCACAGAGGGGCATGTATGGAGCTACCTGCTGCCTGATCACTGCCCACATAAAGAAATTGCTGCTCTAGCTTCTTTAACTGCCAGAAGGAAATAAGTACAGCTCTTGCTTCTTTGGCATTATAGAGAAGGAAAAAGAAAAAAAAAAAGCTATCTGCTGGCAACTCCCAGATATATGTCTTCAATCCACAACTCTCTTCAGAGCCATACATCTATGCATTTAAGCACTTGCGTGGTATCTCTACTTAGGTTTTCAGAGAAACCCAAGAGCACAATATGTACATCTTTTATACCAAACTTCACTTCTTCTCCATCCATTGTGGTGAATGCAGTTTTAATTCACTCAGGTGTCCAAGGCAGGCTTCAAGGTATCACTTTTCCTTTCCCCTTTCCCAACACAACCTGTACTAATCCATTTGTTTACTTATTTATGTTCATTTACCACTTCTTCGGCCAATTTTTCACCATCACTTATCCAGTTGGCTCCCTGCCTTCATAGTCCTACTCTCTTGTGAGCTATTTTTCAAGACCAACTAGAGTGGTTTCTTTAAGGCTTTGCTGTAGTCCTTGGTGTGTAGGCCAGGGACCAGCTAGAGTGTTGTACAATGTTTGTACATTGAAGGCATCACCTGGAGTTCATTACAAAAGTAGAATCCCAGGTTTCACTCCAGACTTACTGAGTTGGAATCTTCATTTAGACCTGCTCCTTCACCCCACACAAAGCTGAAGTGTGTAAGGGTTAAGATGCATAGCTTTAAAACTGCTCCCTTTTTAAAACCTCCAAATTCTTCCTAAGTCCTCAGAAAAGTGTACCCTACTTCAGTGATATATTGCCCTTTATAATCTAGTTTCTGGGTTTGTATGCTGGTTTGTCTCTTTTCCCACTACCTGTGACTTCCTGAGCTATAGTCATTGAACTGCTCTCAGTTTGACTGAGTAAGAGTAAGAGTAAGCTCTGAATTTTACCTTCAGAACTTTGCCCATATTTGCCCCTCTGACTGGAATAATATTCTTCCTCTGAAACATTTTTCCTTAAGGAGGCTGTTGTAACCTTCCAAAACTAATTTTTGTTTCCCTTCTGTGTTCTCATGGCACCTTTGACTTTCCTTATCTTGCTAATTAATTCTTTTTTTTTTAAAGAAAAAAAAAGCCTAATTTTATTCTTATTAAAATAAATATAGATATATTTATATTTCATATATTTTTATAAAATTCAATAGAAATGAATTATAGATCATATGATATAGATGACAACAATCATGCCAAGATTTGTTATAAAAACCTATATTCTATTTCTTTAATCTCCTATAAACCAATATAAAATTAATTAAATTTTTTACATTTTAAAGAAAGTGATGAATATAATAAAAGGCATGCCATTCAAAAAAAAAAAGAAGTTTTGTTTTAGGTAATGTATTTTATATTTTATTTTATTTAAAAATTTTTAAAAAAATTTATTTATATGTATTTCACATCTAAAAACATTTCAAATACTTTTTCCTATATATCCAGTAACTTCCTGCTTCAATTTGCTGAGAAAGACCTGGATTATAGATGCCAGCTTCACATCCATCTCTCTCTCTAGACATGATGCTTGGTGTGAACAGATACCATGCCTGTTTATTTGCTTAGGAGTCCTTAGGAGCTAGCAATGCCTGGCAAAAAATGATACTCATAAAAGGTTGTTAGATGGATTGGAAGCTCCAACTATACTGATGATCAATAGAGAATGAAAAGCACATATTTGATGAATCAAGGGGTAAAATCTCATCTTTTGTATAGTTTCACGCATCTGCAAGACTCTTGGGTGAGTGATAAACTTTTACTTCTTTTGATATCAGTGTGTGCTTGCAGGTCTAATCTTGTAGTCATTGACAAATAAAGATAATGGGAATGATCGCCCCCTTTTAAAGAAGCATAAACAGAGATTAAAGAGGCTAAAAATTTGCCAAAGTTTACACGGGTGTTAAGAGTTGCATCTGGAACTCTTAACATAGGACTGTATGATTCCAAAACTGAGGATTTTTTCCAGGCAGGACCCTAGTACTAGTCAAATTGCCATCTCTGTCCTGAATGAATGAATGAGTGAATGTATACATCATAATAATAATTATTTTAATGTCAGGCATTTCACATTCAAAAGACCACCCAAACACACATGTTTGCAGACATAAGATGGTCCTTTCTCATCTTTTCCTTTGATAGCAGGACTCCCTAAAGAGACTTTCCTCAGATCCCTGCAGTGTTCAGTTGAAATGTCTTTGCCTCTCTACTGAATACCAAATTGAGGCAAGACCACAGTAGAGGCCAACTGATTCCCTTCTCTCTTTTTGTTAAGGCACAGAGGCATGGGTAAGCCTATGGTAAGCCACAAAACCCCCCAAAACCAAAAAATCAAGCAACAACAACAGCAACAACAACAACAACAAAAAAAAAACAAAGCAAAGCAAAAACAAAAAAGCAAAAAACCCCCAACAAACAGGCATGGAGCTCAAACCTCAACCTTTGTTGACTAGTCTGGATAGAATTCTGTTCCCTGGGCTTTGCTGTCTTGAATGCAGTAGATGTTCAAGAAGTGCTGTTGACAACCTTGTGATTGTGCCTCACTGCTGGAAGTCTTGCAGTCTGTGGAATGACTCAGGCCTCAGGCACAAGCAAGGCCCCTGTGACTTTTAGTAAGCATGGAGAAGTTCATGTCTGAGCTGTGATTATCTGTTCAAATTTCTGCAATTAGTGTCAAAGATAATAACTTGATTGTTATTATTAAATGTAAATGTGCATAGTCCTGAGATACCCCAGTGCAGCTGTCTGTTAATTTTGAGCAGAGATATCTGCTGGCTGTGGCCTTGCCTCATGGTTGTGTGTGTGTGTGTGTGTGTGTGTGTGTGTATTTGAATGTAGCACTCAAGAAACCAGGACCATAGGTTTCATGATTTGTTTTTGGTGTGCAAGCAACAAGCATGTAAGTCCATAGACTGTGGGGGGCCTGCCTGATGACAGAGAGGAGTGGACGGAAGGTGGATGCTGGGTCCAGAAGGCTGGGCCTTGCATTTGCATACTGACCTTTGTCAGGCTTCTAAACTTTTTAAACTAAAAGAGTCAGATAACAGTGTCAGGCAATGAGTATGTGACATGTGGAAGTGACGTACAGTGTCTGCGCATTGGAAGTGACATGATGGATAATGCTCTGTAGATTGGCAAAGCTTCCTGGCTGGGACTCATGCTTGGGCCAGTTCTGGGACTGCCGCTATATTCTGAGGGGTGGGCAGACTACAGCTTGACACGATGCTCCTGGAGTAAGCTTGGTCCCGTATCTGATAGTCAGCCCCTTGAAGTTCTCTTGGCCTCACTGGCTGAACTAGCAGTTTTCCTACTTCTGGGAAGGGATCTGGCAGGACCCAGTTCTGGACGCAGAAATTTCAAACAGATGAGTGAGACTGAGAGCTCTTTCACCAAAGAGGAAAACAGGTGTTGCTAAGGGCTGAGGTGGGGCCCAGCTCTCAGAGCAGAGCAGAACAGAACCCTGGGAGCATACCTGATGTCAAGGTCAGAGCCACGGCTCTGGAGAGTGACTCCAAGCAGGAAGGAACCTCATACATTCCTTCAGACTGAGTGCCTGAAGGGAAGTGTGCAGTGGTGACTAGAGAGCAGGTCATGATGGAGTATGTCAAAGACTGCCGGAGGCCAAGTGAGGGGAGAATTGAGGTTGATCAGTGACTTGAGAAGGCAAGGTTGTTGATACAGTAAGAGAGGCACAGTGGAGCCTGAATGGCTGAATGGGACAGCTTTCAGAGAGGATGGGAGAGCAGAAGGGAGACAATAATTATAGACATGTATGGGAGTTCTATTATAAAAGAAAGCAGAGAAGGGGAACATTATCTAGAAGAGCATGTGTTTAAATGAGACAGGGTTTTCTTTCATGGTGGAGGAAGTGACAAATTTGTGTGCTAATGGGAATGATCCAGGGAAAGTGGGAAGCACCTGTCTTCCAGGTTGCCAGCTGTCTGATTAAAGCACCCCTTAAAGATTCAATTCCTGTCTCTCTCTGATGGCCTTTGGTGATGACAGGTGGCCCGAACTCTGGTATCCTGGTTATAATAATGCAGGACAGAGGAGGAGCAAAGGCAGCAACCAAGTCCTTGAGTGGACAACAGGGGATGGCCCTGTGTGCCCAGGGCCAGTGGGCCTTGGTCTGCAGCTCACGACCCTGGAACATCCTAGGCTGGCTGACTGCTGCCTGGGGCTGGGCAGCAGTGGCCTCATGAGTCTTGAGCCATTCAAAGACTCATTTCAAGGACGAGCACCAAGTCCTTTTTTATACTTTGGATTTCTGGTCTCAGTCATATAATGAATTTGATGTATTTATCATCAGAAACCAGACAGGGCAGCCACTAATAGCAGCTGTAGGAAATACTTAGCATCCAAATGATGCAATTGCCCATCAACAGCTTAATTAAAGCTCCCGGCTGCAGCAGTCTGTCAGCTGTGTTTGCATTTAAAAGGGTCAGAGAGAAACCCTCAGGAAATTAGTGGCACTCTTGGACTTATTTTTAGATGTTCTAGGCAACTCTTGACATGGTGGAATCTCAGACTGCTTTATTTCATTGTCGCTGGGAACTGGCCATCTGAGAGGACTTCAAATATTACAGACATGTCCTGTGGCTCATGGGCAGTGGTCTTGCATGTTTATTCCAGGGCACAGCTTCTTTTTCAGGGATCTTGAGTTGCAGGAAGTCTCTTTGCTAGCCCGAATTATGGCTGATGACCTTGCAGTCCAACTGAGAATCGTTATGGCATTGCTTGCAACAGGACTTTTGGGGATGCTGCTGCACCTCTCTACTGACATAGTTTCTCTTTGAAAGTCCAAACTTCCTTCTTTGTCACCTTGGTTTGTGGTCTGAATGATTGATACTGTTGGCATCTTTGAACCTTAGGTCCTTGCTTCTCAAGTGTCTCACCTGTGGGGTCCTAAGCTGTGTCCTGTTATTTGGATTTGTGCCTCCATCTGTCCTGTCATTCTTGCCCCATATGGCTACGGAGTTCCTGGCAGCCAGCCCCATGTTCCGATTGGCAGAGGGATGGTGCCCCAGGCCCTCCATGAGCACTGGGAAATCTTGGCAGTTTGGATCACTCTAACGCTGGTACTGATACCTGACTCTGGGCCAGATCTATGCTTAGCATTAGGGCACACCCTCCAGGGGCCCATAATACATTGGGGTGGCCAGATTCAGGAAAGCTGAGAGCACTATCCTTTCTCAGGGAACTGAAAGTCCTCAGTGGGGTTGGAACCAGAGTGCAGTGGAATTAGAGTTGGGTAAATAGGCAGAAGGCAGGTCAGAATCTGTACTAAATACTAAGTGCAATGAGAAACCACTGAAATTTTAAGAAGGTAAGTGACATGGTCATATTTGCATTTGAGATTTGCTAGTAACAATCTTTTCTGTTGCTGCTGTGGCTGCAAGGAGTGAAGGAAGAGCGAGACTGGCATTTTTCATCTTGCATCTGCCTGAGCCAGGGAGGTTAACAGTGGGGGGGGGAGGGGGCAGACATCAATGAGAAATGCTCTCTGTTGGTAGGACTACAACTTGACCTTCAAACATGAAACCAGTGAAGTAACTTACACAAATCTATTTTCAGAGTCTCTCATATGTGTGGGGTTTGCAGCAGTGTGACTTGAAATGCTGCTTCCCTCTCCCAGATTCTCTCCTTGCAGAGTTTAGGGGAAGAAGTTATTTTTGTGGACTCTTCAGCAGAATCATTTCCTAGTCCATGTGTTATTAAGGCAAAAGAGGTGAAGAAACCCACATGCTAATTTCAGCTTTTCTTCCTCTCTTGTTGTTCTGTTTTGCTTAGTGAGAGCATGAACTTTAGACTGTTTGGATTTTATGCTCAGTTGCCATTTATTAGTGACTAGAACAAATTACTTAACATCCCTGTGCCTTGATTTCCTCATCTCTCAAATAGAATAATCCACACTATATCACAATGTTACTATGACTATTCAGTGAATGAATTATTTCTTGGTAAAGTATATAGAACAAGACTTGATCATAGCATGATTGATATGTCTTAGCTCTTATTATATTGATGACTTGTAACATTTGAGGCTGGTGGGGGGCAGGGATGAAATGCTTCTCAACGGAAAGACAAAACAACGATAAAAGAGCCACCAAAATAGTCCCTCCCAATGGGATGCTAAAGAGATAGTAATGTGGTCCAAGGACTATTTAAAAATAGCCAACAGAAACAACAAGTATTGGAGAGGGTATGAAGTAAAATGAACTTTTCTGCACTATTGCTGGGAATGTGATCAGGTGCAGCTCCTGTGGAAAACAGTCTGGAAGTTCCTCAATATTAAATATTAAAAAAAAACAACAACAAACATACGATTCAACAATTCTACTCCTGGATATTTAGTCAAATGAAATGAAAACACTAATTTAAAAGAAGTATATCTAGCCCTATGTTTATGGCAGAATCAATTATAATAGTCAAGCTACAGAAAGAGCTTAAGTGTCTGTTAGTAGATGAATGGATGGCTGAAGAAGGTCATTTAGTTAATATTAAATTGGATACATGACAGTGATTACAACAGGTTAGCGTGGGATAGCTGGGATGTGTATTAAGTCATATCATCTAATTACTTTCTGTAATGTTTTTACAATGACAAAAATAATCTAAGAATGCATTTCTGAGAAAGTCATTAAGTGATGCATGATTTTATACTACTTAGCCACAGGAAGGAAAAAAAATCTTGATTTGGGTGGAGCTTGAGGGTATTATACTAAGTGAAATAAGTTAGACACATGTATGTTTTCACTTAGACATGGCATCTAAAAAACCACACATGCAAACAAAACTAAACTAAAATCCTAGAGACTGAAAAGTAGTGGTAATTACTAGAAAGTTGGATTGGGGTGATGGGACAAATGGATAAAGGGAATCAAGAGAATAAACTTCCATTACAAAATAGACTAGTCAAGGAGATGTATGGACCACATGGGGAATTCAATCAATACTGTGGTAATTCAAACCTGACAGTTGTTAAGATGGTAAATAGACCTATTGTGATGGTTGTGTCAAGTAGCACAGTGATTCTGACATGGGTCCATGATGAGGAGAAAGGGGGTGCTACCCACATGGGGGGGTTTGGCTAACAAGATCTTTGGAAAGGGGAATATTTTTATATTTATTCAAAGAGACAGATTAGAAAACTTGATCAAATGTTAATTTAATCTGTTAGATTAGCTGCTACAGAGGATGTATACAAAAAAGATAGCCTGAAGGTTAAGAGGAGAGAAAAGACAGAGAAGCCCTTGGTATCGTGCATCAACCAAGAGCAGCAATAGTTCCTTCTAGGGGTGCAGGACTCCCCTAAAGAGTCCTACTGAAAACCTCTCACATGCATCCCAACAACTCCAGCAGGCAAGGAATGGCAGGTGCAGAAGCTGGGTATTTTATGAGAATTTGAAGAACTCATGTTATGAAATATTAACAATATCTTTATGCCTGGAATTAATGTGATTCTCCCGAGTGTAAAACTTTATTCATGTCGAAGCTGGCTGGCAAACAGAATTACCAGTGGTGTTTATGCTAATGTTATGTGGGTTCAGCTGGTGAACAGAACTATCTACCACTATTGACTAGAATTGGTTTTGAATTATTCAGGGATTAAATAATATCAAGAATGCACCTCTACATAAAGAATAAGCATTCTAGATGATCATGGGACAGTGGGAAAGTGGCTCAGGGCAGTGGTGTCACCTGCCAGGATTTAAAGCTGTTGGCAGCAGAGTAGATGCTACAGGTCAAATTGTATGACCCCCGATGGCAGCATCTTTTCTGAACATCCTGGGGCAGGGTTGTCCAGTGGATGTTCTGGTCTGGATTCCTCATTGTGGAAGCTGTCTCAGGCACAGTGAAAGGTTGAACATTTCTGCCCTTTACCCACCAGATACCATAGCACCTGACTCCCCCAGTCTTGATGAGTCTTTATGAGCCACCCCTCCCCCAAATGATCCTTTGTATTATCTGATGGAACTCAAAAGACACAAGAAAATTGTGCAGCCTGGCTTCTGGCAATTTGTGGTTCTTGTCCCGCAGCAGGGATGGTGTCTGACTGTCAGTATTTCCTGAGTGGGATTGGGTGCCATGAACATGACTCATGACTGATGAGTTGGGGTAGAATTGAATTCAGATGACATCATATCACATGAATATGAATTTATTTTCCTTAAAACCTGAGATCAAAAGTACCATTTTAACATCTGTTCTGGTGATTATTGTTGCACAAGAAAGTACTCCAAACTTAATGGTTTAAACAACTGCTTATGATTTAGTATGCAGGGGTCAGGACAGACAGCAGGGATGATTTCTGTGTGCCTTACAGTGTCCCGGACCTCTACTGGGAAGATCTGAAGGCTGGAGGACTACTGGCTAGGTGATCTGGAAGCTCATTCACTTGTGTGTGTGTGTCATCCAGGCTGGGATGACTGGAGGACTGTCCCTGTGCCTTAGGTTTCCAGCATGGCAGCCTTCAGGTGGCTGGACTTCTTATATAGGAGCTCAGGACAACAAGCGTGGATGCTCCAGCAAACAATCCATTGTCTTCTATTTAATTAACCCTGGAAGTTATGTAGTATCATTTCTGTCATACTCTATTGATTGAAGGAGTCACAAGTTCAGCCAGGGTTAAAGGGGAAAGAAAATTCCATTTTTTAATGGACCAGGACAACACCCTCACACCCTGTACAAAAATTAATTCAAAATGGATAAAGGACCTGGAAGTGAGACCTGCAACCATAAAATATATAGAAGAAAACCTAGGCAAAACCCTTCATTAATTTCACCTCAGAAATCCATTTGGGGACACAACTATGGCCAGCAAAGAAATGAAGGAAAACATAAACAGCTGGGACTATATAAAACCAAAAAGTTTCTGTTCAGCAAGAGACAGTAAACAAAACAAAAAGAAACCCAAGTGAGTGGGAGAAAATTTTCACCCTCCAGACAAGTGACAAGGGTCTGATAACAAAGATCCACAAAGAGCTCCTACAGCTCAACAAAAACAAAGCAAAAACCCCACTCAAAAAATGGGGAGAACTAAAAAGATACTTCACCAAAGAGGAGATAGAAATGGCTAATAAGCATATGAAAAAATGCTCCACATCACTAATAATCAGGGAAATGCAAATTAAAACCACACGGAGATACCATCTTACACCAGTAAGAATGGCCCATATAAATAAAACAGACAACAACAAATGTTGGTGCAGATGTGGAGAAAAAGGAACTCTCTTACACTGCTGGTGGGAGTGCAAACTGGTCCAGCCACTATGGAAGCCTGTGTGGAGGACCCTCAAACAATTGAAAGTGGACTTACCATTCGACCCAGCAATCCCACTACTAGGAATCTACCCAGAGGACATGAAAACATTAATTCAAAAGGATACATGTACGCGGATGTTCATTGCAGATCTGTTTACAATTGCCAAGAACTGGAAACAAACCAAATGCCCCCAAACAGATGATTGGCTAAAAAAATGTGGTACATACACACAATGGAATACTACGCATCCATCAAGGAAGACAAACACATGTCATTTGCAGCAACCTGGATGGAACTAGAAAGACTCATATTAGCAGAAATAAGTCAAAAAGAAAAAGAGAAGTACAGGATGGTGTCACTTATATGATGGATATAAGGAAAAACAAACAAGAAAGGATGAAAACACCAATGGGACTGAACCATGGAGCGAGAGAGGAGGAGGGGGAAGAAGGTGGGGAAGGTGAAGAGCACAAAAGTCAGGATGGTTAACAAATGTTAGTGAAGTGAGAAAGCCCCGGGGTACACAATGATGGACTAATGTAATATAAATATAAATATACATATATATGCAAAAAACCCCACACAAAACATTTACCAGATATCGGGAGAGACCAACGGGCCAAACAACGAACAACTGAACATCAACTTAACCAACCAACAAATCAGAGAAAAATGGGAGATGGAGTGACTGGAGGGGGGATCCGATGGAGGGGAGGAGGGATCAATTAATGCACAAAAGTGACAAAGCAATAAAATGAATTTTTTAAATAAAAAAACACAAACAAAAACAAACAAAAAAAAAGTCACTATGAAAAAAAAAAGAAAATTCCATTTTTTCCATAAATATTTTGTCCATAAAAATTTTGTCCATAAATATTTTGGTCATTAAGAAAAAACAATGGCCTTAGTGAGATATAATTCATGTTCTACATAATTCATTCATTTAAGGTGTAGTGTATATTTAGGTTTTCAGTGTTCAAGATTTATACAATCACCACCACAATCAATACTGAACTATTTTCATCACTCAGAGAGGAACACCCCATTTCCTCCCAATCTTTACCCCTCTTTATGTAGGAAACCACAAATCTACTTTTTGTGTTTATACATCTGTGTATTATGGGTATTTCCTGTAAATGGCCTTTTACAAGCTGTGGTCTTCTGTGACTGGCTTCTTGCATAGCATAGTACTCTTGAGGTTGTGGGGCATATTTTGTTTCCATTAATCAGTTGACATTTGGATTTTTCAGTTGGGGACTAGTGTGAATAAGGGCTGCTATAAGTGTTCTTATACAAGTTTTTGTGGATGTACTTATTTTTTGTTTTGGCTATATAACAAGAGTGGAACTACTGGGCTTTGTAGTAACTATATTTTTAACTTTTGAGGGATTGCCAGGTCACTTTCCAAAGTGACTATACCAGTTTTTAGTCCTATCATTAATGTATGAGTTTCTCCACATCTTCTCCTATAGTTGTAATAGTCAGTTAATTCTACAAATCCTAGTAGTTATAATGGCAACTCTGTGTCAAACGACTGACAAGATAAGGCAGCTCTGGGTTCTCTTTTATGAGAACACTAATTCAATCCACAAGGACTCCATTTTTAAGACCTAACCACCTCCTAAAGATCTAGTCACCTCCTAATACTCTAACATTGGGTGTGGGGTTCAACATGTGAATTGGGTTGTGTGTGTATGCAAAAATATCAAGGCTATAGCACTATTATTAGTGCTATATTATTAGCACTATTATTAGCAGAGCTGTCACCCTGGTACTCTGTGATATTGCTGGGAGAGCACAGAGGTGAGGATGCAGTGCTTCTGCCCAGGTCATCAGGGATGGGTGATAGGGCCATGTGAGGAACTGGGTGAGTTCAGGCTTTCACACAGGACTAGAAGGCAGAGGATATAACAAAGCAAAGATGCAGGGACTGCACACTCATCATGCTTAGAGTGATTACATTCAGGATGTGGACAGGGGAGTCCCATGTCTGGAAGTCTGAGGGTGTCCGCCTTTGCAGCTACTGGATGGGACCACAGATATGATCTGGAGGCATAACTGGCTCAGCCACTCCCATCTGTCCAACTGTTCAGTTTCTCCATTTATGAGTATTAAATGAGATCCCCTGTGTGCTATTGCCCAGTATAGTGTCTGGCATTAATAGCTGTTTGGCTGAATGAGTTCCTTCCTCTTCTCTCACCCTTCCTTTTCTCTATGCCCTTAAAATGAGAATAAAGCTAATGTCTCCCTGTAGGGTAGGATTTAAAATGAGGTGAGCTGATACCAGTAAAACTCTTAAACAGTGCAAACACATTATGCTTGTTGGTGCTGCTGTTACAGGTCACCCCACAGTTTCCATTGCCTTCTGTCCTCATATTTTCCAAACCTGAACCCTGAGTACAGATACAGAATTTTATGCCCTCAGAGAGCAGGAACAAATGTGCCTTTTGCCCTGCCTCCCAAAGGCTTCCCCTGGACAGGCTACCTGATTTGCAGAGTCCAGTGTGCAGGAAAATGCAGGGCCATTTGTTGGAATGCTCCCTCTGAGTAAGAATTTCAAGACAGAAGTGGTGTGGCATTGAACCAAGAGTGGCCCCCCACACAAGGGTGGGACCCTTTGGTATGTCACATGTTGTACACCTAGGAAGCCACTCTGAGAGTCTCTTCCTGCTACAAAACTTTGACCTTACAACACTGGAATAGACTGAATTCAGAATCTAGATTCTTGTCTCCTGCTTCTTTTGAAGACAGATTGGATTACTGCTTTCAAAATAAGACCTGCATCTTTGAGGAAGAGGTGGGGGAAATTCATACTGGACTTGACGGTCCTCTCTAAACCTGTTTGACACGTTTTATTCCTGCCAGTGGTAACTATAGCAACAGGTAAGGGGGGTAGTTTGTTTTGGGTCTCTCACCACACTAATCATATTCCCTCCCCAGATACCTTATCAATAACAAATAAATACCACTTACTGACCAGGGGAGGGGACCCATTATTTGTCTCTGTTCATTCCAGATGAGTTAGCCCCATGTCCCAGCTCTGCTAGGTGGGTAGAGTGGGAGAGACTGTTATCTCTCCTATGAGTCTCTTGGCCCTTATTAAGCACTGTGAGGGGATCCAAGTCAGGAAGATATCATGTTTGTCTCTGTCAGCAGTTTGCCATTGAGTAAGAGAACACTCTCAATTTGAAGCAAATACATACCAAACTGAGTCTAGAAAAGGAAATATAGTGTGCTAAATCTCCATGTTGCTACTTACCAACTGTATGATCTTGAGCAAATTATTTAACTTTCCTGTGTATTGATTTACTTATCTTTAAAATGAGACTAATAGTAGCTCCTACCTGCAAAGTGAAGATTATAGAAGATGGTGTATTGGCACATGCCCTGGACCCAGCAATTCTCCACAAATGTTGACTGTGTTTATGTGCTCAGCTCTCTTTTTGGCCCTAGGGATACAGTATCATCTGTGTGGACTCAAGCCAGTCTACCTCTCAGTCGCCCCATTTACTCACCCTAAGGCCTCCAAGTCTAATGTCTTTACAAAACCCAACATACCTTGGTCTGATTCTCACCACACCCCTCCTCACAGGAGTGACCTGTATCATTACCTTCTGCTGATGGAGAGACTGCAGAGCAGTAAACACAAGTCAGTGCTAGGTGCTGTGACTTGAATCTTACATCATTCAGCTACACTGTGCTGCTCAGCACATAAGAATTCCCATCCTCTCTGGCCTCAAGAGTAACACTGGGTGTCAAAGAACAAAAATGCCTGGTGGGGTCATAAAAGAAAAATGCTGTGTTTGACGAGCTTGTTCTGAAGCGTGCACACACACACACTTGATCTGGTTTGGGAATATTTATTGCATTATAAACTGATAATGGCTAGATTTTGGTGGTGAGTCAATACTAGGTGGAATAGGGAGGAGGAAGAAAGATAACAGAACTTAGTATGAGGGTCAGGGCAAGTGGGCCTGCCCATTGCTCTCGCACAACTGACACAGAGGACACCTGGGACTTCAAGGTAGTGTCAGTTGTTGTACCACTGAAGAAGATACTCTTGTGTGTCATACTAGGGGACCTAGAAACTGAATACTGATGCAGGCTTTCACCTCTGAAGGCACTGAAACAATATCTTGAAGAAGTCACCACGGATTTTACAACTACATCAATGTGAAGAAAAGGAGTATGACTAGGGTTTCTATGACGCTGGCAGTTTACATGCTTTAGCAGACACGATGGCACTGGTTTGAATAGAGCCTGGTGTGAAGGGTGACTTTGTACCTTGAATCCTGTCATAGCCTAGATAAGAATTAACACCCTGGGAAAGATGACTAGTTCAGAAAACAGCAATAATTTGTGACAGGAGTTGTACCAGGTAGTTCCTTCTGGGGAGGCAGTATAGCTTTCTAGTCAAAAGAGTAGTCAGCCAATTCCTGTGAGGGTCACTGCCTTCCCAGACAAGTGTCTGTACAAATTAGGAAAGTTTGGAATTATGAATTAGGCATAAAGCAAACTCCAGAGCCCTGGAGCCCACAGACAGACCTATGTACCTCTGACCTCTTGGGCTGAAGATTCATATTCTCTCCAGTGAGCAGGAGCAAAATCCTGCAGACAAATGTCAACTGTGTGTCAGCCCTACATGGCATGGAAGCCATGATTGGAAGGTCTAGCAACCATGAACCCAGTGAAGGTGGGTTGCTTCGACACAAAGAACTGCCGGTGGCCTAAGTTTCTAGAGAAGCAAAGGGAAGTGGGAGCTTGTTGAAGTGAGTTTGAAGTATCTGCTGAACTGAGATCTTTTCCCCTACACTGGTACCTTGTACAGTTTACCTAATGCTATTTGAACCCTTTTCTACCTAAGTCTTTTCCAATACTTTAATTTTCCTGAAATCCACTGGACTGAGTTTCTGTTCTGAAGCCAGCTTCAGAAGACGTAGAAAGAGATGCATATTTTTAAAGGTGGGTCAAATTTAAACCCAAACATGTATTTTATTTAATATTTTCTCTGGGTTACATACTACTGAACTGCTTGATAGTCTTCTAAAGTTTTTTTACACAAATGATAAACTCAGAAGTGAGGACAGGCATTTCCTAAATGAGGAGGAGATGTAACACATGGAGTGGAGCGTATTCCTCCAGGTTCCTCTGCTGGGAGCCCTACTGCACTCTCCTTTTCTAACCCAGGGAGGAATTGTTCTCTCAGACATGGAAACAAGCCTGGAATACACGTTCATTTGTAAAGTAAATGAGTCTTATATATGAAACTTTATATATTGTAAAGTAAATGAGTTTTATATATGAAAAGCAGTTATAATTAGTTCAATATCAGTCTGAGAAATCAAGGCTGAAGTAGATGATTAGGTAACCAGGGTTTATTAAATAAGGTAATTAACCAGTCAGCAGCTGGTTCACAGCAAGAAGCTGCTTTTTTTACCCCTTCAAATGGCTTCTCAATAAATTGTTCACACATGGTAGTTCCACCATGGCAAGAGAAGATGGGACACATTCTACAATTTCCATGGTAATTTTTGAGTGTGCTTCTAGATTATGTCCATCCAAATGAAATTTGAAAGTTTTAGAAGAGGCTCTTGATTTCAGTTCACTCAAGGTCCATGTCTTCTGACCTTGTGTCAGCTTTTAACAGGTTCCTAGTCATCAAGGTTTTATTTCTGTTAGCAGGCATTCATCTTTTATTGTCATGTAATGAGCAGGAGGCAGAACCTTTTAAAACTTTTTGCTCTTTCAGTGCTTGGGAAGTGTAACATTTCCCAAGAAGACATGAGCCCTTAGTCATTTGGCCAGTGTCTTGATGAGACTACCTCTGATTTCTTGGGGTATCTGCTCCAATATTCCATCTCTCAGCTGTAGTGTACCTGACAGGTCACCCATTCACTCTCTGATGGAGCAGTGAAATGGCTTTCATACTTGGGATTACCTTTACTTGACAGAGCCACTATGACTTCCTGAAGCTCTTCCTGAAGCTGTGGTCACTTACCAGGGGCCTTGGTAAACCTGCACAAGTTTTAGGGTGCTGGGAGGTATTGTGCTAGCAGAGGGGTGGGGTTAATCTTGGATGACAGCCTTGATTCTAGGTAAGTGACCAGGTGGCAGATTTCTGAAACAAGAGGAGGTCCTCA
Source organism: Uropsilus gracilis (assembly GCA_004024945.1). Taxonomy (NCBI): domain Eukaryota; kingdom Metazoa; phylum Chordata; class Mammalia; order Eulipotyphla; family Talpidae; genus Uropsilus; species Uropsilus gracilis. Next base: position 46,452 of record PVHY01011797.1, read on the forward strand.
AGTGGGGGAACTTTCAGAGGCTGCTGTGAAATCGTAGTTGATGTTGTAAAATATAGAATTCAGAACAACTTATATATAAACAAGTTATTTAATAAAAAAAGAAAGAAAAAAATGAAAAGAAAACACCCGGGGATTACAAAGATGTGAAATTTATATATAGATAATAACAACCAGCCAGCCCCCGGGAGGGACCCGCTCGCCACACGCCACCTCCGCCGCCCCTGGGAGCCACCCCCCTCGCC
>PVHY01011798.1:0-36034 GCA_004024945.1 Uropsilus gracilis
TCTTCTTCTTCTTCTTCTTCTTCTTCTTCTTCTTCTTCTTCTTCTTCTTCTTCTTCTTCTTCTTCTTCTTCTTCTTCTTCTTCTTCTTCTTCTTCTTCTTCTTCTTCTTCTTCTTCTTGGATTTTTGCGTATAGAAAGGCTACTGACTTCTGTGTGTTGATTTTGTAACCGGTTACCTTACTGAACTGTTTTATTGTTTCAAGAAGTTTTTCTGTAGATTTTTTGGGGATCTCTACATAAAGAATCATACCATATGCATATAATGATAACTTCAGTTCCTCTTTTCCTATGTGTATCATTTTTATGTCTTCCTCTTGCCTTATTGTCCTGGCTAGAACTTCCAGTACAATATTAAAAAGTAGCAGAGAGAGTGGACATCCTTGCCTGATTCCAGACCTTAATTGGAATGGCTTTAGTTTTTCTCCATTTAAGATGATGTTTGCTGTAGGTTTGTCATAGATGGCTTTTATTATGTTGAGGTTTGTTCCTTTGATCCCCAATTTTTCAAGGGTTTTTATCATAAATGGGTGCTGAATTTTGTCAAATGCTTTCTCTGCATCTATTGATATGATCATGTGGTTTTTGTTTTTCTTCTTGTTGATGTGGTGAATTATGTTAATTGTTTTCTGGATGTTGAACCATCCTTGTGCCCCTGGGATAAATCCCACTTGGTCATGGTGAATAATGCTTTTTAAGCATCATTGGATTCTATTTTCTAGGATTTTGTTTAAAATTCTTACACCAGTGAGAATGGCCCACATTAAAAAAACAGGCAACAACAAGCGCTGGTGTGGATGTGGAGAGAAAGGAACACTCTTACACTGCTGGTGGGAATGTAAACTGGTCCAGCCCCTATGAAAAGCGGTGTGGAGGACCCTCAAACTAATGAAAATGGAACTACCCTTTGACCCAGCAATCGCTCTTCTGGGAATCTACCCAAAGGAGACCTCAGTACGGGTACAAAGGGACACCAGTGCCCAAATGTTTATTGCAGCACTATTTATAATTGCAAGGACATGGAAATAATCCAAATGTCCCAAAACAGAAGAATGGATGAAAAAGATGTGGTATATATACACACTGGAATATTACTCATCAATTAAAAACGACAAATTAGATGAATTTATGATAACATGGACACACCTAGAAGAAATCTTATTAGCAGAAACAAGTCAAAAAGATAAAGACAGAAACCAAATGGTTTCACTATTATATGGGACTTGGGAAAGATAAACAAAAGCTATGAAGAAAAGTAAAAAACAAACAAACAAAAAGCTAATAACCAAATTGAAGTACACAACTCCAGGTTGGAGGGGTGGGACAGAGGGGGAATGGTCAAGGAGGGTGGGGGGGTGAATCCCGGGAATTACAAAGATGTAAAATTTATATTTAAATAAATTATTTGATGTTTAAAAAAATTTAAATGTGCCCCCCCAAATTTGGTCATTGACTTGCTATGGTTCTGATATTGTACATACACTATACATACACTACACACACATACACGCATCATCCATAATATATTAGGAATGGTGATGCAACAAAATCTTGAGCTGATGGTTTAAGTGTCCTGCTCTGGGTTTTCAAAATTTTGCTTAGTTTTATTTTAAGAGCACCTATATTGATCTATAATTCACCTATTGCAAAATTCATCCATTCAAAGTTCACAATTGAAAGATTTTTAGTGTATTCACAAATATGCACAACCATCTCTTTTGTGACCTTTCATATTCACATATGTTGTAATGTATATTAGTATTTATTCCTTTTTATAGACAAAAAATATGAATATACCATGTTTTGTATACCATTTGTCCATGGTTGAAATTTAGGTAGTTTCTGTCTTTTGATTATAATGAATAATTCTGTTATAAACATTCAAGTTCAAGATTTTTTTTTTTTTTTGAGACTAGGTCTCGCAACTTTTGCCTGTGGAACCGCAGGCTCACGTTGCCCAGGGTACCACAGATTCAAGCAATCCCCAGCCTCAGTTTCCCAGGTAGCTGGGTTACAGGCATGTGCCACCATGCCCAACTATTTTTTTTGGAACTAAGTATCGCTATGTACCGCTGGTGGGACTCAAACTGCGACCCCTGGCCTTGGCTGCGGCTTCCTAGGCTGCCGCTTACAGGCATGCGCCATCATGCCCAACCCATGTTCAAAATTTTATGTAGACATCTGTTTTCAACTTTCTTGGTTCAGCAGTGGAATTGCTGGGTCATATTGTGATCATACCATTGCAATGGTGTAAGCAATGTATGCGTTTTCTAATTTTTCCGCATCCGTGCCAGCACTGGTTATTTTTTGATTCTAATCAGTTGAGTGTATGAAGTAGCTCATGATGATTTGGTTTTTCACTTCTATGATAGTGAACAATGCGGTGCATCATGTCATATATGTTTTTGGGCTATCTGTATATCTTCTTTGGAGAAATATCTATTTGTCTTTTGCTCATTTAAAATTGAATTGCTTATCTTTTTGTTTTTGAGTTGCAGGAATTATTAATATTCTAGCTGTTAGATTTTGTCAGATATATGAATTACTATTTTCCTCTTATTCTGCAGGAGAAAGTATATTCCCTTTATAGTGTCCTTTGTTGTATAGAAGTTTTTAATTTTGATGACACTCAGTTTATTTTTCTTCCTTTGTTTTTGACATCATAAATAAGTATCCATTGCTAATTCCAAGGTTGTTACATCTTACTCCTGTGTTTTATTTTAAGAATTTCATAGTCTTAACTCATATTTATTAATTTGATCCATTTCAAATGACTTTTCATAGAGGTATGAAATGTCCAGCTTCACTCTCTTATTTGTATCTATGAAGTTTTTTTGAAGACTGTTGAAAGACAATTATTTTGATATTGAATGTTTTGGCAGCCTTAACTAAAATCAACTGATTTTCAATATATAGGGTTAGTTTTGGGTTTTTAATTGTATTCCATTGATCTGTGTGTCTATATTGCTGTACCACATAAACTGATTACTTTGATTTGTGCTAAAGTTTGAAATTTGGAAGTGTAACTCCTTCAAGTTCTTTTTCAAGGTAGCTTTGGCTATTCTCAGTTCTTTGTAATAATTGTATCTCTGCCACTGATATTATTGCCAATTGAATCAACTTAATAGCACATCAACTTGGATTAATAAAAAAAATGTGTGTTAACTACAGATTATAGGTGGAGCACACTGAATTTGGACAATAAGAGTGACACTAACTTGATATTACCTTCCTCAAAGGGGAATATAAGCGTAGTAGAAATTTATTGTTTATAACAGAGTATTATAAGAATTTTTATATATTCCAGACAAATTTACCCTCCAATCTTAGCTAATAAAATCATCCCTACTACAAGACCTAAGAGGAATAATTTCAATGAGATATTTATTTATTTATTTATTTATTTTCCCCATTTTTACCCTTTATTCATAGAGTATTTTTGGTTTAAAATCAGTGTGAGAAAAGTTGTAACATTGTGTCATCTCCCTTCTCAGTCATGCCCACAAATGGTTAATGTCCAGAATTTCATTTTTTAAATTAAACGTTTTAACTTTCTTACATTGTTGTTCAATAATTGATTTCTCCCCTCAGGTGTAGTCCCCATAAACCTTTCATCACCACATCACCCATGTATTGTCACCATAGCTCCATGTGGTCTTTTTTCCCATTTTGACGGCTACTTTCTCTTCCCTGCTGTGTGCTACAAACCTATATGCCATTCACAGTAGCATGGATGGAGCTAGAAAGGGTTATGCTCAGTGAAATAAGTCAGAAGGAAAAAGAAAATTATCAGATGGTTTCACTAATAGGAGGAATATAGCAAAACCAAACAAAGGGTCTGAAAAAAAAGCCAAAACTCTTTTTAATCATTTCATTGAAAATTAATATATCACCAAGAGTCAGAATACTAATTTTTATAGATTGGGATGTGGCCATAATCTAGTACAATTACCCTTTGACAGACCTAGATACTCAAGGAACAGGGCTTCATTCCAAAGAAATAGATGACAAAAAGTTCACAAAAATTCCCAAGTTTGCCCCAGTAGGTTGACTACAAAATAGTAACCTGGTGCTACTGAGAAGCCATATTTTCCTCTCATTAGAGCCTCAGTTTTAAACTAGACATCCAAAGCTAGAAGTATATTGACCACTCACCATGCTAGAGTTCATGCCAGGAAAAGATTTAGAAATATGAATCTAATGTAGTCCCTATCAAGAGAAGAAGCACATTCAGGAGTGAGGCAAAAATGTCTGGAGCCTGTGACACAGTTGATGTGAGAGCTGGGGTATATTGGTGCTCTTTGCAAGCATAATTTTATAGCAATGGTGGGAGCGTGTGGCAGATTTTGGAAGGGTGAGTAGAATTAAGAATATGGAAACACTGAATAAAGGATGTTTTCAGAATCTGAATGTAAATATCAGGAGTGATCGGTGGGACAGCACAGACTCAAGCAATATTTCTGGGATAGGGGAGCTTGTTTACAAGTTAAGGAGATAGGTTAGTGACCAAGGATATCTGATATTCTGTGAGTAACTGATGGAGCAGCATTTAGGAGGGATTGGAAAGGATGGACTGGGACATAAATTTAGGAACTTGCTTCTATTGAGGAAGAACACATTCTTTGGGAATTGGGGGACATGCAGGCAGGAAAGGTGAGCTATTAATAGGTGACAGCTATTAACAGTGCTTAATTAATTAAGCACTGTTAAATAACGCATCTTTTTAAGGAGTTGCTTCTGTTTCATTTGTTTCTTTTCTCTTGCTTTTTCAGTTTTAGTTTTATCTACTGTTTCACTAAGTAATTTTTGTAAAGTATGCTGGTAACTCAAGATCATCACTGTGACAAAGTTTTTCCCCTCTTTTGCCTGGAGACCTAATTTTAGAGTGACTAGGGCATTGTTATATTCTCTCTTTCCTTGGAGAAGATACCATGGAGAAGGAGGGAGCTGAGATGTTTCTGCCATGGTTTCACTTTCTCCTTGAGGTTGGAGGGATGAGGTTGTGCACTTTGAGTAAGAAGGTTTGGAGGGAGTTTCATGATTGGGGAAGATTTGGAATAACCAATGAAGAAGATAGGGAAGAACATTGACCAAAGTCAGGTAAAAGGCTTTTGGGGTGTCTCATTTGTAGCTTCACAAATTTGTATGGTTGTGCAACTTTTGTTGGTCTTTTGGGTTTAGAAGTCTATGGTAACATTTTGGGGGCCTAATGAATAACATCCTCTAAAACAAAGATAACATTCTTATTACAGGTAAAACTGATACTGGCTTTTTAATAAGACAAGTGGACTTCGAAATACTCATCCCAAAATTAGACACCCCCAGAGCCATGGTTGTTGCTGGAGCATTCCAGCCTTCCCCACTGGCCTCTGGAATTGAATCTCCAAAATGGGGAAACATCTTTTAAAGACGGATACTCCCCAGGTCAAGACTCTCCTATTTAGAAATGCATGATATTAAAATTTTAAGTTTCATTAAGACAGGTAATATTAAAATGCACTATTGTAAGTCAATACACATACTTCATGAATAATGACTTTGAAATACGGGTAAAGAGTATGTGCAGACTTAGCTGCTCAGAGATGTCTCTGTAGAATCTGGAGTATTCACCACTCAGTTCTACCATGAAGCTGTTCTGATATACTTTCTAGCAATGGAAGCTACTCAAGCATGAATTGGGGTACCTCAGTGCCATGGGAAGTGTTCAGGTATAAGATGATCACCAACCATCTTGGATGTTCTAGAGAGCATAGTTATGAGCAGAAGGTGTTCAGAAGTCATAACCAACAAGGTTTTAAATTCAGCTTTTAAATTCAAACACTCTATTAAGTGTATTTTAAGAAAACTCCAGTTCTTCTGAGTTGAAGCTAAAGCCCATATCTCTCATCTTGTATGCTTCTGTGAACAGTCCATGGAACAAAATGACAGAATGTCTGTCCATGAATTTACTTGCTAATCTACCATATAAAATCTACTTATCAGGAGCAGTCAGATGGAGAGAAATGATTATGAAGAGAAGACCCCAGGGAAAGAAATTTTCTGTTTGAATAAAAGAATGTCAAAATGAAATCATTCCTAATGGGAAAAGTATATCAACTTTAAAAAGGAAGGAGCCACAACAATAGGAAATGAAGACTGGGACCTAACATAAATTTTTTATTCAATGTTGGGCATGGTGGTGCACACCTGTAATGCAAGTGCTGGGAGGCAAAAGGTCAGGGATCGCTTGAGTTCATGAGTCTGAGACTACCCCAGGCAACATTGTGAGACCTGGTCTCAAAAAAGCAGTTGGGTGCGGTGATATACACCTATAATCCCAGCTACCTGGGAGGCTGAGGTTGGGAATTGCTTGAGTCCTCGGGATTGGTACTACCCCGGGCAACATAGCAAGACCTAGTTTCAAAAATTTTTATTTTAAAAAAAAGCACAATGAAAAGCCATTTTATATTTTGATTTAGTATACTCCTAATTATAAGAAAAGTATCACAAAACAGCATTGACTCTTATATTGTGAGTGCATTCTATTTTAGTTTTTTTTTTTGTTTTTGTTTTTGTTTTGTGAGACTAGGTCTTACTATTTTTGCCCATGGAACTGCAGGCTCTTGTTGCCCAGGGTACCACAGACTCAAGCAATCCCCAGCCTCAGCTTAATGTAAGCATAGCAAGTACATACAAAAGAACATGATTTTAAGTTTAGACTTTGATGAATTTTCATACTACTTATCTATGGAACCTATATTTTTATTCAGTTCTTCATGTTTTTATCATTATTTTTTATTATGGTAAATATAAATATATAAAATGTATCATTTTAACCATTTTTAAAAGCACAATTCTGCATCATGAAGTACATTTGCCTTGTGAAACTATCACCACTACCCATCTCTGGAATGCTTTTCATCATCACAATCTGAAATTCTGTGCCCCTTAAACAGTAATCCCCACTCCATCCCTCCAGTATGTGGCAACCAGTATTCTACCTTTTATTTCTATAAACTTGACTGCTGTAATCACTTCACATAAGTGGCATCATATAGTGTCCATTTGTAACTAAATAAACTTAGTGTGATATCCTTGAGGCTTGCCATGTTGTGGCATGATGCCAGAACTTCCCATTTTTATGGTTGTATATTATTTCATCTATTCACCACAATTTGCTTATCCAGCAATCTGTCAGTGAAGACTTGGGTTACTTTTACTTTTTGGTTTATGGTGACTAGTGCTGCTCTGAACAAGAGTGTATGGATGCCACTTTTAAAAATGTTAGTTGCAGTACACAACATTCCATTTACTTTTTTGTCCTTTAAAGACACTGATCTGCTAGTTCACCTTTGACATTACATGAACTCTTTCCATTGAACCAGATTAAGCTAACCAGAATACTCTCGTTTCATTTTCCTGATTTCTTGAATGAGAAGGGCATTTATATATGTCAGAAGGCATGGTAAGGAACAGAAGCACTTTTTTTTTTTTTTAAATAATGGAAATTACCTAGCAGTGAATGCCATGTCTCATCAAGGGAACACTCTGATATACCACCATCCTAATTTGCACTAAACCCTCCTGTCTCTGGAAGTGAGATGGTTTGGTTACCAGGCAGTTTTGGGGCATGCTGTCAGGGTGGAGGTATCAGTCACTGTATAGTTAAATCACTGACTGCTCAGTACAACACTGGTCAAACTGGACTTGTTCAGAAAACTTCTGAGAGTACATAGACAGTGTAAAAGTTGGTAATTGACTTGCTGTGGCTCACATATTGTACATATATTCACAATTTTTGCAGGGTGAAACTGCTTACTGGTCATCATTGTCCACTGTTGCATAATAAATTTCCTTAAAAATGAACACCTTCATGCAAAGCCAGGTTGGACTTGGCAATTGGGTGACTTGGCTGTGGTCTGCATTCCTGCTGCCTCTGCTGGGTCACTTGCAAGGCTGTAGTCTTCTATGGGCTCCACTGGCCTTGCTGGTTCCTGGTCTCTCAGCCTGGTGGGTGCTCACCCAGATTTCTTTGCAGGGAGGACTTGGGGGAAAGGAGAAGGATGGGGAGGAAGGAGGAAAGGAATCCTTCAGGATTCCTCTGAAAGTGTATAGGATTCCTACACTATCACTTTCTCCACCTCTATTAGCCAAAGCAAATCATAAGCTGGCCCACATTCCTAGGACAGAGAGATGAACTTTGTCAGAAACAAATGAGTTAATTCCATGCAATGAGTCATATGTCATATAGCTCTTTGACCTTGGGATCAATCTTCATGCCCACTATGGAAAAGGTGAGAACCAGTGAGACTGAAGGGAAAGTTTTGGTCCAGTCTGAGTCTCTGGGTGTGAGCTGCCTTGGCTTTATCTGCTGCATGAGCACAGTGATTTCTTGTCTCAAGGATTTCATAACAAGTTATAGCCAGTTCTTGGTCTTTTTGCATTTTAAATCTCCTTTTCCATCTTGAAATCAACAACACTGACTCAGGTCTCAGGAATCATGGGTCCCTCTGCCCCCAGGGGCTGTGAATCCTGCAATCCCTTAAACTACTGCAGTCCCTGGGGCTGCTGTAAATGTTGTGTGGAGTGTGCCCAAGTCACACCCCAGCTCCACTGAGGACCCTTCACCTGGCAACGCCCACAGGTCTGTGCTTTCGTGTGTTTGGCTCAGAGGCTCACAGCTGAGTTTTGAGGGCACCTGAGAGAGGACACAGCTGGAGAGAAAACGGAATGCCAACCTAATTGTGCAGTGCCACTGTGCTGCCTCACGTGACTGGGAAGGTTTTCTCCCTTCTCAGCTGGTCCTTGCACGGAGGCACCCCAGGGGAAGCTCTCCCCTCCTCCTCTGGGTAGGAGCATATTTTGTTTTTATCTTTGGTTGTTCAGAGGGAAATAGCACTTTGAGGAGGAGAGATTTTTTTCTTTTCTTTCTTTCTTTCTTTTTTTTTTTTTTTTTTTTTTTTTTTTTTTTTTTTTTTTTTTTTTTTTTTTTTTTTTTTTTTTTTTTTTTTTTTTTTTTTTTTTTTTTTTTTTTTTTAAGAGACTAGGCCTTAGGTCTTGCCTGGGATAGTCCCAAACCTGCAGAGTCAAGTGATCCCTAGCCTCAGCCTCCAAGGTACCTGAGATTACAAGTGTGTGCTCCCATGTCTGGCTATTTTTTTGAGACTAGGTCTTGCCTATGTTGCCTGGGATAGTCTTGAATCTGTGGACTCAAGTGATTCCTAGCCTCGGCCTCCCTAGGCTGGGATTATAGGTATGTGCCACCGCATCTAAGAAATATTTCTTAATGTTCAACAGAAGCAGTGTAACAGGAGAGCCTCTGTTCTCTGCAGATAAGAAGTTGGGCACATAGGCCTACCCAAGTGTAGCCTCAAGTGTTTCAGAAGGGAGCCTGTGGGCCTGCAAAGTCATGACCAGCTCAGCAGCCCCTTCCCGCTCAAGTCTGTCATATGAGCAGGAACAGTGCTCACATCTGTCACATTGTCCACTTCCTTCCTCTCTGAGGTTTATGTGACACCATGAGGTGGGGGTGGAAGGAACCAGGCATCCCTAGGGGCGTGGGGAGCAGAATAGAGGTGGGGATTGCAGGTGGGCCTATTGAACAGGGTCCCATGGGCTCAGGGGCTCAGGTTTCTGGAGCACTGTCCTGCCTTCCTGGGTGCCCTAGTTGGATGTGCAATGTCTCATGGCCACATATTGATTCGTTAGTCCTTGTTAGGTTTTTTTTTAAGTTTAAGTTCAAATGGAGTAAGAAGGTATGAGGTGAATAATAACACATGTCATTTTGGATGAGAGGCCTTTTGTTTGTGAGTTCTAAACATGGTGGACACTATCTGGGGTGAATAGTTGGCCTTGTGACCTTAAGAAACTCTTTGTTTCCCCTGTTTGTTAAATAAACTTTATTATTATTGTTCCCTGAACCTGAGTGATCTTGTAATTGTGTGCGTGGGTGAAGAACCTACTGACAGTTGAGATAGGTTTTTTTAAATGTATATATGTATTTTTAATTGAGGGATATGTTGGTTTACAACACTGTGCATGATTTAGTGATATAGATTCACACCTCTTCAAATGTATGCCCCACACTGCATCCACTACTCAAACACCCACAATCCTTTATCAGTGTCCATTTGGCTCCCCAACTATACTCCCAATTCCATTCTCTTTCAATTTCTATAGTCAGATTTGTAAGGTTTGTTTTAGTTTAGTTTTCTTTGTTCCTTTTTTGTTGTTGTTCCTTTCTAGTTCATATATGAGTGGCAATGTTTAGCATTTGTGAGGACTAAAATGTGATGAAGAAATTTCATTGGTATTCCCAGGACTGCGGAAGGGATTTTATTAAAAGAAACATTCTGAGAACAAGACTTTTGAGATGCTCTCTCCAGTGAACCTTAGCTCTCACACTGGGATTCTCTACTCACTTCTCCCACAGTTCTTGGACATATTGTTCAGAAGAAGAAAAGATAAAAAGTTGTCAAAATAAACAAAATCCTAGTGGATCCATGAGGGCAGTTGGCCAAGGTGACATGGTAATGTTCCATGCTGGAGGCATGACCCTCTTCCATGCCTGCTCAGTCCATTATACTGATTGAAAATTATAATTCTGGAAAGCCTGTGTGTTTTCACTATTTTTCTTCTATTGATCAATAAAGGGTCTTCAGTTTCAAAGTTCATGTTTTCTGTGTTACATTATGCTATTTTTGTTTCCTAACTGAGAGACAACTTTTGACCTTAGCTTACATAGTAAAGATTATTGCCAGATGAATGATCACCTTTTTTAATAATAATTTTATAGTCTATCTCCTTCTCTTGTTTGGGAAGATTCACTAGGTTCTTCCCTCTTGTCTTTCTTGAGAAAATGGGCCTTTTTAGCCCCACATCAATTACCTTAAAATTACAAACCCAAAAGAGTAATTACTACCAAGGGAAAGGACTTCATTACCATTCTGGCCATTAAATCGTAACTGGTCCTATTCTTTAAAATGAATGACATATACATGAAAACTTGGGTTACTTCTCTGAGGTGATTTCATAGGTCAAAGCATCCTGAAATGTTTCTGTATACTGTAGCTACCAAGGGAACCACAATATCACATGCTAAGTAAACTCCAAAAGCTCACATTTCCTTTCTCTGTGGTTAGACTATCAGTGAGGTCTCCAGGGAGCTTTGTACTGGCAGCAGCAATGAGCTGATCGTGATAGAAAAGCCATTCACAATGAGATTTGCATAATAGATACCTCACAATAGAGAAGAGAGCAATAATTACAAAAATGGGAAAAAGCCCAAGAGCCAATGGATTTCTCAGTTCTACTTCCAGCACCACAGCTAGAACTATGTTTTAAGAAATTTTATTCTATGCAATTTAATGGCCTGCTGATTTCAACATTTGGGGTCTCTTGTAGTCATTCTTTCTAATTAATTTCTCTAGGAAAAAATCAATTTGTTCTGATAATAAAAGAGAAAAAAATTTTATTTTTCCCCTCCTGCAGATTACTTACTCTAGGAAAAGTTCATTGAGAAACTAAAAAAGATTCTCTTGCTGACATAAGCATAAATATGTTTTTCCTTTCGGATGGAAAGATACTGGAGAATCATAACTTTATAGACCTTTTGATTGTTACCAGTTGCAGGTGAACTAAACATGAATTTGCACTGTACTATTATGTTTGTGCACTTACGTTTTATTCTATTTTAGTTCTTTCCACAAAAGAACTGGAGGGTGGCTGTCCCTCAATCTATTGAATTTTGAAATAAACCTGTGGTTCTGTACCATCTTTGTCAGAGGACAATGATAAGGCTAATGATAATGCTATATATGATTAGGACCCATGACAAATGTCTTAAACCTATCTCACACCTTCTGTACCACCTTTACTTATCTTCCCCAAGTTTATTCACTTGTCCTTAAATAGCCTGACAAACAATATGAGCCAACAACATCCCAAGTCAAAGAGCTAATGTTGGTTAAAATGCTATCCCACACAAGACACAAAGAAGCACATATCATCGAAGTCTGAAAGCATCCAATATCTGACATAGGAGTCATTACAGAGGATTAGCTGTTCTGAGGTTTAGTGGACTGGACAAATGAGGAATTCTCAAAATCTGGGCTGTAACCAAGAGATAATACACACCTCTCCCATATTAGTTAGAAAGCTTTTGAGCGCCACTGATGTAGGGGCATCTGCAATATGAGGGTATCAAGCCACCTGTTACCATTCCTGAGCCCCTGAACACAACTTCCTTGTGAGCTATTTTGTGGCTATATAGTCCTGTAATTTGCAACAAAGGTGAAGCTGGAGAAAAAAAAAAGCAATGAGGAATGGTTCAGAGAAATATGAGTACATTTGTGCATATATCATGACTATTTTTGGTCACATCCGTGAAGCAAGTTATTGCTATACTCTATTTTCCTGAAGAAAATAGAGTGGACCAATGTTATTGGTTTGAATATATTTCATTTGTCTGTGCCCAAAAGGTGTTAACTCATTTATTCATCTATTCATTTATCTATTCAGTCAGCATTATTGAACACCTCACATATGCCATACTCCATTCTAGGTCCCAGGAGCTATGTATAAGTGCTTTGTAGATCTTCTATATCAATCCCTTATCAGATGTATGATGTGAAAATATCTTCTCCTATTCAGTAGGGTGTCTTTATTTTGGTCACTGTCTCTTTCGCTGTACAGAGTTTTTTAGTTTGATGTAGTCGTAGTTGTTTACTTTCTCCTTTTTCTTTTGTTGTTGTTAGAAATGAGTCCACAAATATATTTCTGAAGTTTATGATGTGGAGTGTTTTGCCAAAGTTTTCTTCTATGAATTTTATGATTTTAGGACTTATATTCAAGTTTCTGTTTATTTTGAGTTGATTTTCATGTTTGGTTTGAGAATATGGTCTTGTTTCATTCTTTTGCGTGTGGCAGTTCAGTTTTCTTAGCACCATTGATAGAATAGGCGTTCCTTATTCCAGCATATATACTTTTCTCCTTTGTCATATATTAGTTGTTCATTCATGTGTGATTTTATTTCTTGGTTCTCAATTCTATTCCATTGACCTGTGCATTTATTTTTGTTTCAGTACTTTGCTGTTTTATTTATTGTGACTTTATAGCATAGTCCGAAGCTCAAAGGTATGATACCTTCATTTTCCCCCCTTTTCAGTCAGGAGAACTTTGGCTATTTAGGGTTTTTTGTGGTCCCATATGAATTCAGTAATCTTTGCTCTACTTCTTTGGATAGTATTTTTATTGGGATTGCATTGAATCTATAAATTGCTTTTGGTAGGATGGCCATTTTAATAATGTTGATTCTTTCAATACTTGAGCAGGGTATATTTTTCCATTTCTTTGTAACTTCAATTTCTTTTAGTAGTGTTTTATAGCACTTCTTGTAAATACCCTTTACTTTCTTTGTTAGGTTTATTTCCAGGTATTTAATTTTTTATTGTGAGACTGTAAATGGAATGATTTTTAAAATTCTTTTTCTAGTTCATCATTTTTTATTTGAAATGGCCACTGGTTTTTATGTGTTGATTTTGTATCCTGCCACTCTGATGAACTAGTTTGCTATTGTAATTAGTTTTTCCATGGAATCATTTGGGGTTCTCTACATATATTATCATGTCAGTTTTAAATAATAATAAGTTTATTTCTTCTTTCCCAATTTGGATTACTTTCATTGCCTTCTCTTGCCTAATTGCTTTAGCTAATACTTCTAATACTATGTTGAATAGTAGTGATGACAGTGAACATCTTTGTCTTGTACTAGATTTTAGTGAAAGGTTTTAGTATTTCACCATTGAAAGTGATACTAGTTGTGAGTTTGTTGTATATGGTTTTTATTATGTCAAGATATGTTCCATTTATGGTAAGGAATATATTCTCAAGGAAAAGACTGCCTTATATTTGGAGGAACATAATCTTGAGAATGAATTTGCACTGTAATAGAAAAATAGTGTATGTTTTGCAAGTTAAAAAGATAAAGACAGACACCAAATGGTTACAACTCGGGGTGGGGGGGCGGGACAGAGGGGGAATGGTCAGGGAGGGTGGGGGGGTGAATCCCGGTATTACAAAGATATGAAATGTATATATATATAAACTATTTGATTATAAAAAAATTAAAAAAAAAAAGAAAAATAGTGTATGTTTTGGACACTCAGCTTTGTTGATTTTTTTGGACTCTACTTTTTATATCTTTCATTCCAATAATCCTTATAGAAAAGAATCAGCTTCTCCTAGGATAAAATGAGGGTAAATTATTTTTAAAGATAATTATCCATATGTAATATATATTATGGCAATTATTAACTAAGCAATCACATTTGAAGATATTGTTTGCTTTTCAAAAAACAGATACTAAGATATGGTTTGATGTACAATTTTTTTGAGATTGACAGCTGTGGAATAGAGGGGAAGGAAGCAGAACTTCTCTGAGGAAAGGGTTAAGCTATAATGCAGATGAGCAACGGTGGCCTTATGGAGAGCCTTATGGAGTAGAAATGGCCTGTCAAAGTGGCTCCCTGTTAAGTTGGAATGGCTGGACCTTTATACCCTACCACACTCAGTTATGGATATATGTCCCACAGGAAAAACATATGTGTGTCAAGGAAACTGTATCTAGGCAAGAGACAACCAAGACTGCCTGTTGACATCTTGTTCAGGCGCTGTCATGAAAGACTAGATATCTTGAAGAACTGCATCTCTATATCCATCACTGAAGTATAGCTATGTACTTATAGCAAACTGGGAGGAATACTCTCAACACAATAATATGCAAAGGTTAAAATACTTAGAACCAAGGACTCCAAGGAATCAATGGCCAAAACAAATAATGCAGTGATTTAAAGTATATACTTAAGGGTGCATTTGATTAAGAAACCTATAAAATAGGCAATATATACATGAAAAAAAAATTCAATTTCACTTGACATGTTATAAATCAAGGTCATAAAACAATAAGATGCCATTTTCTATGATATTATGAAAGATAAACAGAAATAGTGTAATTTAAGGACTGAGTTTTGGGAAAAAAATGAACATTATTCTACAACTGCTAGTAGGAATGTAAATTATAATATTTCGGGAAGGCAAATTTGCAATATACATGACAATTCTTAAAATACACATGCCTGATAAACTAGTTGTCTTACCTATTCTGTGTATCAAATGAACCAAAATATATGCACGTGAAGCAATAAGCATGTATAGTTTTATGGCTCCTGTGACGTTTAAGATTATTTGGATGGTGATAGCACAGGTCTCTTGCAGTTGAGGTATCAACTGGGGTTGTACCCATCTGAAGACTTACCCAGGGCTTGGAGATCTGTTTACAAAGATGATTCACTCTCATGGTTATTGGTAGGAACATCTTAGTTTTATTACATGGACCTCTGCATATGATTGCTTGAGTATCACTAAGACTAGTTAGCTGACTTGAACTGGAGAGCTAAGAGCAAGATGGGAGTCCCCATATCTTTTATGTCATTTCTGCCATATTTTGTTCATTAGAACTAAGTCACTGAATTCAGCTCCTCTCACTCCAGAGAAGGAGAATCAAAGAATTTGTGAACATATATTTAAAACTACCATAGTTTGCCCACTGACTTCAGATTATTTATAATTCTTCCTGTCTGCATGTCCTGTCAAACCCTCCCCCCCCAAAGAGTCTCACTGCTATAAAGCATAGTCACATTACAATTTAGGTTGTTGACATCTAAGTTTGCTCTGGGTGAGCCCTCTCATATATGGTCAAAAAGGAGTGTCTTTGAGCATGGTTGCTCTTGATCTCAAGACATGTAAAGTATGAAGACAAGTTCTAAATCTGGGAATGATTCTGTCAAAGTATAATTTTCAAAAAGTTAAAAAAATGATTCATAAAAATGTAAAATGAATGTGTGTTAAATGTTCTTTAATGAAGGATCCAGGAAGATGACAAAACTGGTTCAAAAGGTATTTTGAGAATCTGCCTATTTATTAACAGTTTGAGAAAACGGTGAATGAGGTTGCTAGGTTAGATGTAGAACTGTTTCATGTTTTTCAAGGCAATAGAACCCCAACCTTTGTAGATTTCCTACTGGACAAAAATGTCTAACTTCACATGACATCTAACTTCACAGTGTTGGGGCTATTTTCAAATAGATCCAAAGACAAGCATGACCATTCTCCTAGAAGCAATCCTCAGTGAGCTTATGAATGTTCCACATGTTCCTGCATGATTCAAACCCTTAAAACCAATATTTTTGGTCAGTTATAAAGACAAAATAGAAAAGCAAATGATAAGAACATGCTATATCTTCATTTTGATATCAATAAACAAATGTTTATGTGCTGACATGGTTATTGTATATGCAATAGCCAGGATAATTCCAACACTGCTTATTAAGTTACTAATTAACAAAGTTGTCTTCAGTACGGAACAGATGAGACATTTTAAATACAATTTGAATTCTTCAGATTAGGTTTTTGAATTCTTCATATTTAGTTTTTCAGAGGTACTTTAAATTTGGCAGAATTCTTTAGGGGAACAGAAAGTATCTGAAATACAGAAATACTTAGCAAGGTATAGTTTGGTGTGGTTGCTGAATTTTAGGGGGATCAGACTGCCAGAGCAGGAGTAGGGTGGGGATTACATAACAGGAGACTTAGATGACATGACATCAACACTGACCTACGTCTTGAAGGATGAGGTGGATTCTTAGTTTTCTTTCTCTCCCTGTATAGATTGTAAGGAATAACATCCAGGATTCTGGGTTTTTGTTCCTGTTCCTGACCTCTCCCCTGAATGTGAAAAAGATGCCTACAGAGCTTGTCAAGACTCTCTGGTATTCTTTCAACAAACAAACAAACAAACAAAAACAAAACAAAAAAAGCAACTCTTCTAGATCCCCGCCCCCCCTAAATAGAGCAGATCTGCAAAGATGGAAAGAAGAGGAAATACTAAAAATAACTTTCCCCAATTAGTGATAACCAGACACATGGGAAGACGGAAATAGTTTCCGATGGCCCAAAGCAAAGCTGTGATGCCAAGTGAACTCCCTAAGTGCAGGGAATAATTAGAAACAGGTGAAAAAACTTGCTCAGGATGTTATGGGAAATGGCTGGTGTGCTCCCGACAGCCTGCAGAGAGCCCTGCAGTGGCAATTAATCTTGCAACTTTTGAGAACCTGTAGACATGGTGGGACAGATTCTAAAAAAGTCTTTACCTGCTGTTTTTCACAAAGGTGTTCAAGCAAAGGACCCACCAAGGTCCTTCTTGGAACTTTGGAAGCAAGACATTCTGAATCTTTTATTAGGAATTCTAGGGAGGGGAGGGTTATTGGAATTGTACATTTCACAGACTCTAGGGGTAAATGGTGGCAGCTGTTTTTCTGCTGAAAGATTTTGTTTTGCCAGTAAGTGGAGGCGTGCCACCTGTGGAGTGCAGACACTGAGGAGAGACCACAGAAACAGCCAGGATCAGGCCTCATGTCTCCTTGCACTGGGCCTCAATCCAGCTGGTCACCCTGTTATAGAAATGGGGGTTGCTGCAGGGGCTTGTGTCAGGGTTGCCTTCCCCATAGGGGTACCTATGTGACAATGGAGAGGGGGCTTGTCTTGGAAACTGTTCCAAGCTGAAGAGCAACTGCTTATCACTGCTGCCAGTTTCCCTTTGGTCACTGGATTCTATGTCTTTTTATGACTCCAACTGTTGACATTTTTCTTCCCTCTTTCCTATTCCTAGTGCAGATGTTCAGTCAGTGTCCACCCCATGAGAGTAACAGTTGATGACACTGTACTGATAAATAACCCAAGCTCCCAAGAGCCAACTCTGCAGGGCTCACTGGACAACTGCTCTCCCAAATCCTGAGTGACAGGGTCAAGGGGTATGTCTTGTGTGGCCCGGCCTCCTGGATTGTGGCGCTGGCCCTCACAGGCCAGTGTCTCCCTCATGGGATTGTGAGCATAACCTTTGCCCATATCTGTAATTTCTTTCTTCCCAATTCTTAATTTCTTACTTGACAAACCAAATTCTGCTTTTGTTCTCAGCCCACTGTGCAGTACCCCATACTACTTCAAGAAATCTGTAAGCCAGGGCTCCATTCTTTCTCAGAAGCCTGTTCTCTCTCTTCTCTCCCACATGGAGGGAGCCATCTTACTCTACCCTGTCCTGATAGCCCCAGCTACATAGAACTTGGCTCCTCAGTGTGGTTCTGGGCAGGCCTTGAAGAGATTGCCCTATCTGAAGTGGGGTGTGGGGTCTTGGAGATGGTCCACAGGTGGATTGTTACGCATGCCGTGGCCAGATTCACAGGTGTTTTGAGAATTGTTTGCTTTGATAACTTTACTCAGATTGCTTAAGGATGGGGGCCGGGACTAACTTCCACCCTATGCCTGCTAATCATTGATCTCAAGTGGGTCTTTACAGACCCTCTATAGCTCTCTTCCCATGTCTTCTCTCAATTATGAATCCCACATTGTCTTTGTTCATTGCCAACACTCAATTCACTACCCTTCCTCAGAGGAGAGCACATTTGTATGCCAACTTATTAAAGGCCCGACACCTCACATCTCTCTTTGGGAAATAAAGACTCAGAACTGACAACCTTTTGGTTATTGAAGTAGTTGCAATTTCACAAGTTAAGTGGATGAATAAACACACATGTCCCAAGTATCCATCATGTGTGAGATTCTGTGTGTAAAAAAAAAAAAGCAGAGACAGTATCACCATGGAGTCTGAGTTTCTGGTTTAGACAAAGCATTAATATCTAAAGGAAGGGTGTAGAGTAAGTGGAGTTGGTCAGACTTTTCCCCTCATTGTCCTGCGCAGCCAGCACCTGGGGTACTGCATCTTCCCCTTGACTATGCGGTCCTGTGGTATGTGCATGTGTAAGTGTGCACACCTGGGCCTAGGGGAGCTTGAGCATGTGCACGAGCATGAGTGAGTACTAGAGACCACCAGAGAGAGAACCCATAGAAAGAGCATAAAGATTCCTGGTGGGGGGACTGGGGGCTCACCTGCCCCTTATCCCCATACTTGGCCCTGCCCAGCCTTGCCTTGTGTGTCTATGTAACTGCTAAAACCAGTAAAGAACCTGCACAGATTTGTGAGCCTGATGCCTGCCCCTACAATTGGCAGCAAACATGGGCTGGTTACCCAACAGAGGGAAAGTAAAATACTTGCACAAAGGACATAAACAAATGCTCAAAGATAGAGATAAAGTTTTGGCTGGTGTGTGTGTGTGTGTGTGTGTGTGTGTGTGTGTGTGAAGGAGCATGTGTTGGAGGGAGGCTGCTAAACTTGGGGACGGGGGGTCACTATGTTTGAATCCCCACTTTGTCAATCTGCAAAGCTATATGATCTCACTCATCCTTGCATCCTCCCACTATAGCAACTGGAAGTAATCATGCCTACCTCAGAGAATTGCCCTGATAAATATTGCCCTGATAATTATAGGACACAGGCTCATAAAACCTGGTGTGTGATTAATATAGTTTGCAGAAGCTCGTGTGCAAGTCTCACAGAGAGGCAGCACTGCCCCGAAGTTCAGAAGAGATAGCCACCTGCTCCCACAGAGTGCTCACAGAAGGGTCGGGGACTCTGAAATGAACAGATATGCTTCTTGTCCCTAACAAGCTTCTGCGGAAGTGACAGATCCTGGAGGTGAGAACATTTCAGCGATGCCAACAACCAGTGATATAAAGTTTTAATATTTCTCTTTAAACACAAGAGGTTTTGGGAGCTGCTAATGAAAAGAGCTCACAGGTATGCCTTGTGGGAAGATTGTCAATTTAAAGGCCTAAAGGTATCATTTACCTTAGGTGGGCAAAGACATTCCAGGAAAATTTGCTGAGCGGGACATTCCTCCCCAGGATAGCTAGGTGGCGATAGAAGCCCACAGAAGCAGCAAGGGTGTTCCCACTGGTATCTGTGTGGTTGTCAGGCTGGCCCTGGGCCTACTGTTCTCGCTTGTACCATGAACCTCCTATTTGACCATACACCTCACAAGGTCATTCTCTCAGCTGCCTGCATTTTTCTCTTTAAATATTGAAAAATAAAATCCCCTAATGTGTCTCAGGTCTGCATAGGCAGGGAAGAGCAGAAATGTCTGGAAAGTTCTCTAAGAATATGAAATCTTATGCCATACATCTGTTAGGTTATCATACTTGAGAAATGCATCTTTCTTAAGATGACATCCCATTGGGACCTTTGATGGGCCCTTAAATCTTGTACCTATGTGACCACTGTGACATTCCACTTGAGCTAAAAAATCAATCCAATAGTAAATGTGAATGGAGTATGGCTTTCCCATCACACACAGCTCTAGGCTCAGCCCCTAACTGCAGTGCTAATAGCTGCACAGCCTCAGTCAAAGTGTTTAAGCTCTCTGAGTTTCAGTTTTTATTGTAAAGGGGGATAGGTAAATGGATATATGCAGTGTGCGGCATTTAGGAGGTGTTTCTGGGAGTGTTTGCCCCATACTCTGCTCTGTACCATTCCTGATAGTGTGTAGAGAAAGTAGGACAGTGTCTGAGAAAGTGAGCCCATGCTGCCTGGCACGGTGGTATTACCAAGTCACCATCTATATATAGACACACAAAGCTCTATGTACAGGAAACCCATTAACTCTAAGACCTTTGAAACTTTAGGGGAGAAAATCAAGATGGCCTGTAAAATGCTTATTAACTGGTGAGGAGCAAAGGTCAACATGATACGGGGTTAATTGGGTGGATGGGCAGCCAGGGCCTCTAGTAGTGACATAGTTGAAACTTTTATTAGGCGCCATCCTATCCTGGTGGATGGGGTCTGAGAGAAAGACCCATGAGAAGAAACAGGAAGCATGAAAAGGATGCATAAAAAGAGGAGGCCGGAAGTGGTCCAGAGAGAGATGTGAGACGTGAGAATGGCAGGCTGGTTAAGCAGAGTCAGAGTGACTGGGCTGGGTGGAAGCCCCCAGGAGAGTGAGCTGGTGGTGGCAAGGAGCCATGGGGGGAGAGTGGCTGGCAGAGGAGTAGCCGGTGTAGAGTTAGATGCTGAATGGCAGGCCAGTTCAGGGTGTGTTGCCATGGAAAACTGGTACCTGGAGAAAACCAGGGATTTGGAAAACTGACTTTGTGTCAGTACCAATTTGAAGAAGCTTGTAGAACCTGAGCAGCTTGGAACACTGGAGAGAGAGGAAACAAAAGGAAGCCTTGGAAAACTTGGAATTTGTGTCTGTTGAGAAAACTGGACATTGTGGGATACCTGCCTCAGGTTTGGAAAAGGACATCACCTTGGACATGTGATTTTGGGACTTTGGGGATTAAAATGGTGAGTGGGACTGGAGGTTTTCTGCTCCTATTTGCACCTGATATCAAATAGACATTCCCTGAAGCTTGGTCTGTGGGGGGCATGGGGCCAGACAAGAGAATTATGATGAGAAGGGAAATTGACCAAATGCTGAACTTCATGAGCAAGGGGGTGATACTTGGACAATGACAATGGTGGGGGGAGGAGAGTGAGCAGAGACCACAGAGAAAGACGTCTGTTTGCTTGCTTTGTGTGGCTTTATTAATAGTTGCTGTTAGCTAGTTTTTGGGTAATTGGGTTTGATGATTCAGTCTGGAGTTGACTGACGTGTGCTGAGTGGGGCTCTCAGGGGAAACTCCAAATTGATTTAATCACAGAGAATTCTTCATGTAGTAAAGTTTTTTTTTTTTTTTTATGAACTACAAATGCCCCAAATGACCATAGAAAAATGTTCATATTTGAGACATAAAATTAGTTGTTAGAACATTGTGTGATATGTAGGAAGGGGCTTGGACTCAGCTGCTCATATTGGACACAAAGGTCAGTTTTGCCGCTGACGACCCATGGACTGCAGACAGTGATTTTTTTGTGCAGGGCTTGTGGCAGAGTTCTAGGAATCTCCCCAGATTCCACCCCCTTGGTGTGCACACTCCTCTTGTTCATTTCATGCGATTGATATTGGGTCAAAAGGGCAGTAGCCTCCAAAAAACAAGCTACAGGAAAAAAGCAGCATTTTTCAAAATGCGACCTTCACCGCCCAGCTTCTTAACAGATTCGCATCACCCTGCGCATAGCAGCTGCCAGTCAAATGTAATTTAACGACAGGGTTTTACTTACAAGGAAAATGAACCAGGAAAATGAAAAGTCCTTAATGTCACTAGTGGCCATTTATTTTACCCCAAGTACCATTTAGTCCGAAGGTCCCAACCACAGCTTGGAACTCTGGAAAGAGAAGCAACAAAGAGAAGACGGAAAAGAAAGACCAGACTTTGTCGGTTGTCTTTCTTTTCTGTCTTCTCTTTGTTGCTTCTCTTTCCAGAGTTCCAAGCTGTGGTTTCTCCAAGGCTTTTCAAACTTTTCTAACAAATGTTGATGCAAACTCGGCTTTCCAAATTCCTGGCTTTCCCAGATACCGACTTTCCAGCTAGCGTCTATGCTGCCTTGCTATGGCTCCATGTATTTTTTTTACCAGCCCACCTTTGGTGGCATCTGGTCAAATTCACCAGGTTTGCTGTCAGCAGCCCCTGGCACTCCTGGCCTGCCGTTATGGCATCCTAGTCCACACTGGCTACTTCTCTGTCAGCCACTCTTTCACCATGATCCTTGCCACCACCAGCTCACTCTTCCAGGGGTCTTCCTGCCCAACATGGCCATGTGGGCCTCCTCTATCAGTCTACCATTCTCCTCCCTTCCTCTTTTCTCACTTGCCTTTTATTCTCCCTTCTTGGGGTTCCCATTTTCTGTCGTGGGTCTTTCTCTCAGAACCCACCCACCAGGGCAGTATGAAATTTCAACTGTGTCACTATCAGAGGTCCTGGCTGCTCATACAGTCACCTTGTATTACTATGGCACAGCCATGACTTTCTACACAATACCACCAAGCTGAGGGAACTTTGCAGTAGCATCTAAGGTATTGTTTTGAATTATGAAAAGACAGGCCATCCTGTGTAGGAATGACCTAATTGGGAAAACCCTTGTGAGAAAGTTCTCAAGTTCAGAGACAGAAGTCAGGGAGAGCCTCCCAATGGCCTTGAAGTCACAAGCTGCCATGGTGTTGTCACTGTGAGTGTTTGCTGTGTTTGTGACTGATGAAGACACAGCAGGAACTCTGACTTAAAGAGGCAGATTTATTTAGAACAGATACTGAAAAAAACATAAAGTAGGACTCCCTGGACTGTGGGCCTGGTAGTGGATGGATTGGCTGGATGGGCAGCTGGGGCCCTCTAGGAAAGATCCAGTTGAAAACTGGATGCTGTGCCATTCTGCCCCGGTGGGTGGGGTCTGACTGAAAGACTGTATGAGAAGGACCAGAAAGTGGGAAAAGAGCACTGCAAGAGAAAAAAAACCAACCAACCAGAAAGAGCAGAGAAGAAGGTGGCATGGCGGCAGAGGGATCAGCATAGCGGGCCACCAGGGGACAGTAGACCAGGAGTAACTGGATGCCATTTAAGTTGGATCGGGTAGGAGTATGGTCGAACGCTGGAGAATGGTGGGCCCTGGCTGAAGAAATGCATGATGCAGAGCAAAGATGGTGCAGAAAAAGAAAAAAAGTTTTTCTTTTTGGAAAGTTGGAAATCTCTTGGGGAAAGCCAGGGATTTGGAAAGCTGATTTTGCAGAAAGGTTTGAAGAAACTTGGAGAAGCTAAGGCGCTTGGAACTCTGGAGAGATAAGCAAAAATAAGATGGACAAGAAAGATTAGGCTTTGCAAAGTGTCTGCCTCAGGTTTGGAGGGGCAAAAGGGAATCATATGAGATGTGTGTGTTTGGGACTTTTGAAACAGAATGGTGATTGGGGTAAGACAACTGGTCACTTGTGGCATTAGGAACTTTTGGGTTCCCTTGTAAATAAATCTTATTGTTTAAATTGCATTGTGACTCCCAACTGCCACATGGGTGGGAAGAACCTGGATGGCAGAAACTACATTTCTTAATTTTTTTTTTTTTAAGAGACTAGATTTCACTATGTTGTGGGGGGTAGTCCTGAACCTGTGGACTCAAGTGATCCCTAGGCTCAGCCTCTCGGGTAGTTGGTAATACAGGTGTGTGCCACCATGCATGGCTATTTTTTGAGACTAGGTCTTGCTATGTTGCCTGGGGTAGTCTTGAACCCACGAACTCAAGAGATTCCTAGCCTCAGCCTCCCAATGCTAGGATTAAAGGCACATGCCACCATGCCCAGCTTAGAAGCTACATTTTAAAAGTGCCACTTATTTTCCTTTGGCTTGTTGGTTGGAGGCCCTATTTTCACCTTGCCAGAGAGGCAAGGTACCAAAATGGAGTCTTTCCTTGGTAATATTTATATCTTTTCCATTAATTACTGTAGAGCCTTCTCAGTTTCTTTGTGATTAGCTGATGTCTCAGAGACAAAAATTATCTTTTGTTTCTCAAACCTGGAATTTTCTTGGGCCTGTCCAGAAATGCCCCATGAGCACTTCATCTTTATTCAACTAAAGGTTAGCTCTGTTTCAAGTTTTCTGCCCTTAGTATAGAGCCTGGATAATTAATATCCTTTGGAATCACTTTCTTGTCTCTCCAATTATCTTGTCTTGAGTTTCCTTTTTCCCACCTATTCTTGTTCTGGGGATTTTCGCTTCCTGTGACTCAAGTGGAGAGACCAGAGAAAGCCCTCCCTGATGACCAGTGGAACCCTCAGTGTTTCAACCACAGGAAACTGGCTGCCATATGGGGGGGCAGGCTCTGTTAGGGGTCCACAAACAACAGGCTTGGAAGAAGAGTGGGATGAGATGAGATCACCACTTGGCCAACATCTTCATGGTTGCAGTCTACAAAGCCCTGGGCAGCGGACCCAGCTCTGTCATGTTGTGTGCATGGTACAAGGAAGCTGTCAATTTAAACTGCTGACTTTTTTTTTGTAGCAATAGAAAACTGACTCAGGACTTGCACTACCTACTTTGTAGGATTGTTGTGAGAATCAGAAAAAAGTTGCACATAGCACCTGGGATAGGAGAGAGATGGTTGATAAATGGTGGCTTTTCATCTCTTACTCCAGACCTATTCTCTTTTTCAGGGAACCTAATCTTTCTGCCATGAATAGATCTGGTGAAATGCTAAGAAGAATTGTGGGGAGAACTGAGTGCACTGGGTCTTAACTTGTACTACTGGTGAGTTCTGCACACAATGAAGAGTAAGTAACAGTGAGGTGGTAACACTGATGGCGACTCACAATATAGTGATGTTTATCCTGGTGAAAATTAGGCACTTTTCTCAATAGGGCACAGATCTAGAATTTTTTTTTTAACTTAATTTTTTTTAATTAAATTTTTTTTTCACTTTCTTCACAAATAGCATTTCTTGTTCACGTTGCAGAGATGACTGGATCACACACTGAGTAGAAATGAACTATAACTAGGTCTGACCTCATTCTTCAGGTACAAATGCAAAACAACAGTGGATCTACAGTTGACTCATTTAGTGGCACAAAGCAAGTTAATAGCAGAATCAGGAATAGAAATCTGATATCTTGATGTCAAGGCCATATTCGTAGAGCCACACCTTCATTTGTCTTCAGAAAATTTCCCTCTACTTAAATACTATCTCCACTTACTTATTATCCACATTTCCTTGTAAAACTCAACCTGTATGTCATTTATCAGACATGAACATTTGTTCCAGCTACCACTCCTGAAGAATTTATTATTGATCTTAACTTATTGCATCAATATTTACTGAGGGTCTATTTTGTGCTCCATTTATTCAGATGCATCCCTGAGTCTAAGAAGACAGCCCAAGTTGTGTTGTCAGCTTGTTTGCTGTAACAATCTCCCAAATTGCTGTCATGGCTGCCATGCTACAGGAGAGGAAGAGGCTCTCGGATTTGTATAGAGCTGTGGGGTGGCCACTTTGAACTTCTCTCCACCTTGAATTAGAGCACTTCCCAGAAGCATCTTTGCCAAAACATCAGCATAAGAATAGTAGGAGGAGGAAGAGAAGAGCAAACATAGATGTGGGTGCAGGTGGCAACTGACATCAAGAATCCTCTGTTCCTTCAACAGTTACGGTTCTGGATCAGGATGGATGCTCCATCGTGGACCCCATGGGGTGAGAGGAGGAAAGCAACAAATTAGGTGAGTGAGTTTTATTTTCAGGAAAGCCATCTTGTTGTAGGTCTACTGAGGGGTCTAATTTACAGACAGCTTCCACTTCCCCTTCCAGCTGCAGTTTCAAAGAGAAAAATCTTAACTTTCACCCCTTGTTTGCCTTTGGTGTTGATGTTCCCAAGATGGTTCTCACAGGATGCTGCTCCTACCGAATTTTTCTCTCAATTAGGTACTGAGATGCTTCCTCAGACTGGTTAGTTACCTTCTCACTGAATGCCCCCTTTCCTATAGTGGGTATCTGGAAACCGCAGCAGACTCTGACAGCTATTTGGATCCTCGTGATTGCCAACACAACCCTTCTGCACTCCCCAGAAATGACTGTCCCTGCAAGGCTCACCTGACAGTTTCTTGAATTGAGGGAGGTCTGGTGAGGTGACCACACCCTGTGGCAAGGGTTCATGAGAAGGGACAGGTGTTTCTCCTATTTGTGGTTAGAACAGAAAATGAGCCCTCAAAGGAGAGAACACTGAAGGTAGAGAGTATCTTCTAGGCAGTAAGAGGTCTAAGAGCCTGTGATTTATGAACTGTTGTCTCAAGCCATGGGGCAGCACCACCTGTGGTCCTGATTTATAGGTCTGGACCCATGTGTAATGAGCAATCACACTGCCAGGATCAGGAGTCAGAGCAGTCTGCCGGTGATAGATCTGCTGAAGAAGAGTGAGATCCTGGTCTTCTTATTGATGGAATAATCATACAGCCTCAATCAGGCAGGGTAGGAGAGCAAAGAAAAAGTGGGTCTGTTTATGTTACCTAGGACTTTGGGGGGGGGGTTTGAGTCGGCTGACCAGGTACCTGCTTGCTCATGTATTGTAATTGAACCAGATTTCTGACCCTTGCTTTTTGGGTCCAGTCTTACCAACAAGGCATTCCACTGATCATTGGAATTCATCAATAACCCCTGGGGGTCCCTGCTCACACCTTG
Source organism: Uropsilus gracilis (assembly GCA_004024945.1). Taxonomy (NCBI): domain Eukaryota; kingdom Metazoa; phylum Chordata; class Mammalia; order Eulipotyphla; family Talpidae; genus Uropsilus; species Uropsilus gracilis. The sequence continues at coordinate 27,008 of PVHY01011798.1, forward strand.
TGATGTACACTCATTGTCCCAGGACGAGCAGATGTCCTGTACTTGGTTACTTTGGAAAGAGCCCTGTGGGGTTGGTCTGTTAGATTCTTCTAGGTTCTGTATCTGATGGATGGGTTTTTGCTGAGAAGTTTTGCTGCATATATGCAGCCAGTTTAGGCCTAGAATACCCATGGGCCTAAAGCACCCAGGAGAGAGCAAGAGTAGAATGGTTGTAACACCCTTGTTCGGTGACGTTGGGGCAGAAATCCTGGGTGGGAGGATCTGTGTATGGAGGAATACAGAGAAGCAGAGTGCTCCCTGCAGGAACACAGCAGAGTGAATGCCTAGGAATGTCCAGCAAGGGACACAGCAGAGACAGAACACATTGAAGGTAAAAATGAGCCCAATCCATAAAGCTCAAGAGTTGACTCCAGGACAGGGTCAAACTGGGACCCAACTGCACTGGGTATTATGGCAATTATCTGTATGAATCAGGCTGAGTGAGCATTGGCTCAGAATAGTTTGTTCTTTTAAAACAATCCCTGCGTTGTTCTTGACAAACCCCATACCACCATATCCACAGGTCCCTCAAGTACAATTGACTGAACCATATGCAATGTGGAGGCTGCTACTATGATTTTTAAAACAGGAAATTGCCTTGAAAGTGTTACTTAATTTATTGTGTCTTTTCATGAATGTCTTAAATGTATATTGAAAGGGCTATTACTGGGGCCTATGATGTTTTTGATGTGATGATAGCTTATAAAAAGGCTGGGAAACTACAGCCTAAAGTTCACCATCAGGAGGCTTCCCTGGGCCAGGAGAAGTGCTGTTGGGCCACCCCCACCAGTGACCCACGGCAGGGCTAGCTCAGCCACACCTTGAGTCCATAGCTCCATTCCATAGAAGATGCATCTACAGCCAGTATTTGCTTAGCAACTGGCAAAACGACAGCAGAATTTCCTCCAGTGGCATCTGAGAGGCCCTCCCAAGCCTAGAAGTCATAAATAGTGTAAGTTTTAGTCACAATCAAATGAATTTATAAAGTTTGTTACACAATAAATGGAATCATGTTTCTCTACTTCTGCTGTTTTGATCAGCTCCTGGTGAGATTTGTAAGAATTAAACAGCTAGTAAAAAGCAGCAGACACAGTAACATGGAGCCTAAAGAGTTCTGGGGAGAAGCCTGCAGCAGTTGGGGTGTTGTGAGGTGTAAACTGGCCTGGGTGAGAAAGAATTGAGGCTGGTGTTTTTGACCACTGAAGACCAAACAGGACCAATCAATTCCTTACCATTTCTATTCACAGTCACTGGTGTTACTGTGTTTTTACTGGGATGTTGTCAGATGAAAATTCAACAAGTCAGGCAAGCAAGTTGAAAGAAACAAATTTATTTAGAGGAACAGATTCCCAAAAAAAAAAAAAAAAAAAAAAGACAGAGGTAGTAGGAATCTCTGGGAAGTTTCCAGAGAAGTAAAGACACCAAAATAGAGTCATCTCTTGTAATATTTGTATCATTTCCCCCTTAATTATTCTAAGGCTTTATCAGCCTTTTTGTAATTGGCTTTAGTCACAGAGATGAAAAAACATATCACTTGTTATTTTTGCCTGGGAACTTCTCTTGAGCCTGTTCCACTAACACTTCATCTTAGACTTAATGGTGCCTTAGTTGTTGCCCTTTAGTCTAAGCCTGGCTAGTAAATCCCATTTGAAATATGCTTTTTGTTATTTCTCTAGTCATTTTGTCTCGAGGTTTCTTGCTTACCTACCCATTTGGGGGCTGGGTGGGGGTGGGGGGTAATGTCTTTCCCTAGGTCTCAGTGCCTCTGTCTTGGATCCACATAGTTTCTCTGACTCCTCCTACAGGTCACATGACTGAGCCGGTTTTGGCCCACATGAAGGTTCCTTCAGTTCTGCTCTGCACCTTGAAGTCTGTTTTTTCATTATCTAAGTTAGCTACTGATTTTAGCCTCTGTGATGTATTTCACTACTGAACACCTTGTAGGCAGGGCAGAAGTCAGGGAGCTGGCTGATACTGAAGGGCTGTTCTTTCTCTCCAATTCTCTGTAGGTTTTTTCCTCCTCCTCTTGTCCTTGGGTCTCCTGTGCTCTCTTGTCTTATGCAAGCCTCAACTTCCTCCACAAGCTTGTTTCCATGTGTCTGGTGTACAGAACTCAGTGATCTCTTTGATAGTGTTATTCTTTCTTTATTTTTTGTTTAGAAATTGTTTAGTATACAATTTCTGATAAAAAAAAATGCCTGTCTGAATCACTAAACTGAAATGAATTTTTGTATTTTCTGATAAAACATTTGACCAACTTCTACTGGAATGAAATTCCAGTAACTTTATGTAGTATTTCTAGTGCTACATATCCTGAAATTTGTTGAAGCACAATTACCTAAATGCAGCTGAGGTATATGGATAAATAACCCAGGACTAACTGATTCAATTTATGTAATACAGCCAGTGTCTCCTTGAATCTTCCTCATTCAGTTTTCCATCACATCACTCCTTGTACTATCACCAATGACGACCCACCTGGAACACCAGGACATGGAAAGTGTATATAAACCCTTAACTTCCCAGTGGGTGTATTCAGTCTTGGGGTGTGAATCTGATGAGTCAGTAATGGTTCTAATAAACCTGCTTCTTGCCAGTCCTGGTGTCCTCTCTCCTTTAGTGCCAGCTTTCAGTACCAAAGGTGAACAATAACTATACAAATATGACACACAGAGCTGGAGAGAGATAGAGAGAGAGGGAAAGAGAGAGGCATACAAAGATAGAGAGAGACAGACAGATGCACATGCAGAGAGGCACACAGAGATGGAGAGAGAAACACCAAAAGAGATGGAGGAGAGAGACTGAGAGACACACAGACAGATAGAAAGAGGGAGAGAAGAGTGGAGAGAGAGAGGAAGGGGGAGGAGAGAGAGAGATTTAAATTTATCTTTTCCTGGTGTCCAGAGTGTGGTACTGAGGGTTACTAGAACACACTCTGTATTGGCAAATTTGAGACACCTGAGAGGAATCAAAATGCAGGAAGTGAACAGCTGAGTCTCTCATGACATAGGTTACCTGTAGGCAAGGGAAAGGTGACCTTTACGGGAGCTGCCCTTTATCCAGTTGTGTAGCTGGTAGTATGTTTACCTAAGAGGGTGGATTTCTTTAAATTTTTTTTTGAGTTTATTAATTAGTTTTGTTTATTACTTTATTTTGATTATATTATTTTTGAATCGCACCCTGATTCTATTATTATTATTATTATTATTATTATTATTATTATTATTTTGACTGAGTTAACAATGACTAACTACACAGTTTATGATTTTTTTGGGAATATATTCACACCTCTTAAGATGTTTGTTACTTCACCACCACAGTTCATTGGAAATATAGCCCCTTCCCTGCCTTGCTCCCTGTTGCCTACCCTTCAGGTAGACTTAATTTTGCAGTCTGACTTCTAGGTTTGAGATTAGTTTTGTCTGTTCATTTGTTTTATCTCTCCTTACTCCACATATGAGGGAAATCAGCCAATATTAATCTTTCTCCTTTTGACTTATTTCATAACTAACTCCTTCCAGTTCAATCCATGTTGTCATACATGGCAAAATTTCATCTTTTAAAAATAGCTGAATAGTATTTTATTGTGTGAAATTGTTCTTCTCACTGTGGTTTTGATTTACATTTTCCTGATAATAAATAATGATGAGCATTTTTTCATGTATTCTTTATTCTTGGTCATTTCTCTGTGTTATTTAGAGAACTGTCTATTTAGCTTTTCTGCCCATTTTTGAATTGGGTTTTTTTGTTGTTGAATTGTATGAGTTTTCTCATACAATCTTGGCTATTAGCCCCTTGTCAGATGTATGATGTTCAGATATTTTCTACCTCTCAGTAGGGTGTCTTCATTTTTAGGATAGTTAACTATGCAAAATTTCTTTAGTTTAATGTAGTCCCATTTGTTTATTTTTTTTCTTTTATTTCCTTAAAGATTCAACTTCATAGGTATCCCAAGTGAAATGTTTTACCTGTTTTCTTCCTTGTATTTTGTGATTTGACATGAATTCCTTTGAAATATATCCCCAGAGAGCAAACACTTAATATTAGGCACATACCTGACACAGTACAGGTTTATTCCATCAAGGCTATAACCCTACAAGGCAGGTATTAATCTATCTTCTGGAAGAGGAATCCTGATGAGGTTAGTTGATGTGCTCAAGATGACCCTAGGACCTAAGGTTACAACATTTGCACACTGCCTTTCAATTTCCTTTAAGTTGTCCTTTCCCTTTCTCTGTAGCACTGATCACTTTCTCATTTCACCCATGTTTTCTTATTAGGTTTATTGCATACAGGCTGCCTCCTTACCTCCAACAAGTGCCTACCCACTCTGCTAAGGCAGGAGGTTTTTGTCAGTAATGTTCATTGGAGGATCACACTGGTATTCAAGAATGACTGCCACGCAGTAGATGCTGAATAAAGGTTTATTGAATGAACGAAAATAGCCAATGCAAGTTTCAAAAGAAGTATTTTGCTCCAACTTTAGCATCAGCTTAGGTATCATCCAAAAGTCTTTTTTATTTGTATATAAAGATACTCAATTCATATTTTGGGTGTCCAATCAGAAAATATTTTTGGAGATTTATGCAGACATACCAAGCCATGTGATCTTCATCTGAACTAATGTCCTGGGCAGCTTTGAATTTCTTTCTACCTTCCTGATGTGGAAGTCTGTTTAACTGCTGGCAGCTGCAGAAATCCATATTAATTACAAAAATCAAACTATTCAGTACCATTATAGAAGGCATTAGTGTTGCCTAAGGAACACAACAGTGTCTTCTTCAATATATGCTTATGGTCATCCTGCCCTTTGTTCACTATGGCCACTGACTTTATATATGCTTCCCCAGACAGTCACATTTGTAAACACTAACATGATTCTCATTTCTTTGCCAACTCTTTCAAATATAACTCTGACTGTGACTTGTACACAAATTTTTATGTGCATGTCTGTCATTTTTCTGTATTCTCCTTGTATGTGATAGGTCTGAAGTTTTCTGTATATAGGATTTTGTGTCTGCTTCAATGCTGTCTTATATACTTATTCCTTCTTCTCCTCTAGTGGTTTGTTATTTTCAGAAAATTCCACATTCAGAAGATACATTCTCTCACACAATTCTCTTATCTGTCTGTGTGCCTGGTAAGGCAGACATCATTATCAGTGATATTTTAGAAATGGGTGGTCTGAGACACAGGAGGCCGTATCTTTTCTTGGGTAACAAAGCTGGGAAGAGACATAAGTGGGACTGAATCTGGACTTCTGAGCCTTGCTCCTGGCCTGAACTCCTCTCAGTTGTTTTAACAGTGCAGTGCAGTGTAAATAGGTGCTTAATAAATGCTTCTCAAGGCTGATGTTTTCTGTCACTAAAGTAGTAGTCCACTTGAACAGTGTAAAAATAATTAAGGAAACAAAAACATAAACCCATCTGTCAGAGAATCTTGGGAGAAGTCTGAGGTCTGAGTAGTAAATTGCAGACCTGGCAGAAAGAAGATAAATTCAGTGGGAAAGAAAAAAATTATCCTACACTGATATGGTGCTTTTCACTTTTAAGTAAATTATTTCTTTTATTCTAAAAAGCTTAGTCTTCCCTAAGATGTTCAGAACAGGCCTCCTCAAGACATGCCATGTTGGCAGGTGGATTATTTTAAGATAAGATCAATTGAGACCTGTAAACACATGACAAAGTTTTATTATTCATTTAACTACTTGGAATAATGAAAATTGAGAGGTATTGTCCATAATTTTTTTTTAAACCGGTAATAATCTTTTTATTGAAGGACCAATCTCTATGTCAGGCAAACATGTGTAGAATATTTGATTGTCTTCATAGTTCATTTCTTTCTTATGTTGTCTCTCCTTGAAATCCCAGGTTTTTATCCTGTTCATTAGCTCAGTGTATATTCCCTCAGTGAGGCCCCTGGCACTGCAATCATGTCTATGTGGATCCCTCATACATATGTAGTTCAATTTATTTTCTCCTCCTAATCTGTGAAGATTAAATTTAGTCTGAAAGACTGAATTCTTTCAAAGGGAAAGAAGAGAATTTTTCCCCCTGAGATGATAAATTCTGGGCCCTTGAGTTATAAGTTATTCTTTTATTGTAAAATGACTGCCCTATTGGTTTCTCCTTTTTGCTGAAATGACACAGTAGCACACATAATGAATAAGTTTCAACCTCCACTCTGCCACTTACCAGCTGTTGGTGGATTAAAATAAATTCTCTCTGTGCCTCAGTTTTGACAACTGTAAAATGGAATAATTATATATCTAGCACACAGGACTGCTTTAAGGATTGAGTAATGTCAAGTGCTTACTACAGCGTCTACCACCTAGAAAGTCCTCACTAAATGTCATTATGGTGACTGCTATATACTAAAGTATTTGTCTAGCCTTTGTCTCAGGTTTCTGAGACAGTTTCTAAATTTTTGGGACTTCCTGAATGGTCTTTGTTATTCATGCTTGGATGACCCTGAATTTATGTTACTGAGGCAGCTCAGGATGGGATCAATGGTGATATCTGAGCTCCTGACTTCTGGGGAGAGGACTGGAGAGCAAGTTCAAGCATATGGCCCATGACTCAACCAGGCTTGCCTCTGTAATGAAACCACAGTGCAATCTCTGAGTACCTGCAACTGCTCTGAGGTTGACTAACACATTGTGCAGCCTGTCCTGAGTCAAGCAGATTCCATCTTTTCTCTAAACTGTCATGATGGGACTTCTAGGTGAAAATTGACTCAATCATTTGATGGCTATGAAAAAGCAAAACAAAACATTTTCTGCTGATCATGACAGTGGACCCCATACTGAAGTTGACCAGAGACAGACAAACACACCTAAGTACCAATTCAAAGGTTTCAGCACAGATGATCTAACCTCAGATCATCTCCTTGCCTGATCATTTCAAACTCCTTAGTGCCCTGACCCTATTGGTACATATCTTGGGATTTCTTGTTTGCAAATAAACACTTTTTCGATTACATTATAATCTGGTTACCTCTTGTCAACAACACTGACTTGTCAAGAGGGTGATTTTTTTTTTTTTATTCTATAAGGAGGGCATAGAAGATCTTCATACTTTCATACAGGACCCTCCCAAACCTCACTCTATGGATTCCTTCATGTGGCCCTTTCTCATCTGCATCTTTTATAATATAACTGTAATCCTAAATGTAGTACTTTCTGAGTGATAGAATCATTCTAGTGAATTGTTGAACCAGAGAAGGTCATAGGAACCCCAAATTTGTAATTAGCTGGTTAGAAGTATGGGTGATCTGAGCACTCTCAAGCTTGCTGTTACCTAAAGTGAGGCAGCCTTTGTTGAGAACTGTGTCCTTCTCCTGTGTGACTCTGCACCAGTGCTAGGCAGTTAGACAGAACTAAATAGTGGTGTTGCACATTATTCTTATCTCCTGACTGGCAAAATAAGATAGACTATCACAGAAAACAAACAAACAAACAAACCCACAACACCTCCCAGAAGGCTAGGTTATAGACTACGGGGATAGGAAAAATAGGCCTTTTTTAGTCAGAAACTCAAATACCACCACATTAAGTCCATGATCCTTGAACATGAAAGAGAGTCTCTTCATGATTATTTTCTGTGACTGGAGGAGAGAAAATGGGACAGAGAGAGATCAAGAATAATAGACTTAGCATGGTATCTCACTTCAATCCTCTATTTTTGTTTACGTGTGCAGGGGTAGAGAAACTTCCCCTTATCCCACAGGCTGATGACACAATTAAATTAACATCAGACAGATTCATAGGAGAAAACCAAACTTAAATTACATATGTATGAAGAATCCACATTGATTTGAATTCTAAAGCCAGTGGAAAAAATGGAGGTACATGCATCCTGGGCCAAGGAATAGAATGGAGACATTGGACTTCAAGGAGAGAGGAGGGGAGCTCACAAGATGAGAAGGTGACAGATGTTGGAACACATGTTCTGTAATTGGATGTTTTTCTTGCCTTATAGGTAGGTTTCTGAGAAAGGAAGATGGTTTCTTGAGGAAATTCTAATTCTGGGTAATGGCCCAGTTTTCATTCTTCTTGGTAGGTAAGGGAGTGGTAAATGTTTTTCAAGAGTCTACAGGGTCTTGATTACAAAAATTTCATGTGCTAAAGTAACACATTTAGGGAGGCATATCTGAACATCTTGGGGAGACCTATTCTTGTGTAATGTATATTGTGTAAACACATGTTCTTTTTTTTTCCTTGGATTGAAATACTAATATTAATACTAGCATTACATGTTTTTTGAAAAAAATTTTTTCAGAAAATCCCCAAAGTGTCTTATTAAAAACAAATTCTACTTTGACAATTCTTATTTTCTTCTGGGCATTTGGGACCTTTCTAAGGTCTCTCAGCTCAGAGGCAGATTCTTTTCCTGATGACAATCTCAATGCTTTCCAAATGCTTCTACTTGTGCATGTTTTCCAGTTAAGGTTCCTGCTTCTTCACTTCACATAATTGAGTCACTGGTGGCTTGAAGTGATGCTGCAAGCCTGCCTTTCTCCCACAGTGGATATCCTTTTCCCTTACTCATACTTCCATTGAGTTTCAGATTTACTTTCTTTAGCTTTTCTGCCTCCCTGTAAAAGCCTTCCGCTGCTTCTTGCCAAGTCTTCTGCCTTTCCTTTAAATTCTGCCTCAAGGCATAGCTCTTCTCTGAAAGCTTTTATGGAGATTTTTGTACCAGATTGTTCCTATGATTTGTAGCAACTGAACAGTTGCTTCCTCTTCTGGATTTATTTTGGAGGATCAGGAACAGGGAGCCTGAAGTAGAAGGGGAAGAAATCACTGCCAAATTGTGGTAGTTATTTCTGCAGTCCTTTAATAAAAGTCAGGTTTTCCTTAGACAATGATGTTAAAAAATGATAAAATGTGCATTATAATGCTGTCTGAGATCTCTGGCTTCAGTTTAGCTGGGAGGGCTTGGAGCTGTGCAAAGAGTTAATACTGAACAGAGCGACAAATACAGAGCT
>PVHY01011798.1:36134-46761 GCA_004024945.1 Uropsilus gracilis
TTCAGTTGTTGGTTGTTTGGCCCGTTGTTCTCTTCTGATATCTGGTAAATGTGTTTTTTGTTTTTTTTTTTTTTATCCCGGGGCTTTCCTACTTCACTAACATTTGTAAGCTATCCTGATCTTTTGTGCTCTTTACCTCCCCCACCTTCTTCCCCCTCCTCCTCTCTCCCTCCATGGTTTAGTCCCATTGTTTGTTTCCATTTTTTCCTATTTGTTTGTTTGTTTTTCCCTGTATCCATCATATAAGTGAGACCATCCTGTACTTCCCTTTTTCTTTTTGACTTATTTCTGCTAATATGAGTCTTTCTAGTTCCATCCAGGTTGCTGCAAATGACATGTGTTTGTCCTCCTTGATGGATGCGTAGTATCCCATTGTGTATATGTACCACATTTTTTTTAGCCAATCATCTGTTTTGGGGCATTTGGTTTGTTTCCAATTCTTTGCAACTGTAAACAGGGCTGCAATGAACTGATACCTCATTTCTGTAGAGAAGATGTCCTCAATCCTTAGGTGCTCATGAACTTTCCTGTTGTGACCTATACCTACTCAATCTTAATTGAACAACCCATTTGATCTGTTTGACAAAAGCATTTGCGTGGCCAAGGTCAGAGGGATGATCTGTTCTTAATAAGACCACAATTCTCAAATAATCAAAGGGCATCCTTTAGAATCCTGCCTTATTGGAACAAAGACTTCTCTTTTTATCTAACCTGTCTTATTTCTTGGGGAGACTCGCTGAATACACCTTTGATTGAATGAAGCAGTTTTCTCTTGAATTGCTTCCCAGTTGTCTGGCAAGCAATCAGCGTACCTTTGTTTTTGTATCTGTGGTTATCTTTGCACAGTTTGAAAGCTGTCTTCTATTGAACTGGAGATTTGACCTTAGGTAACCTTACCAAATCTCAGCTATCTCATTGAGGGTAACCATAGTACCATCCTCAGAGAGTTATTTGAGGATTAAATGAGGTAATCCACAGAAACCCATGACAGTGCCTGGCATTTTATACCTATTAGGGGAGAAGATGAAATGTTCATTAACTAGACAGAAATCTCTAATGTCCCACTTGACTCCCACACCCTGTTGGCTCTAATACTAGGCAAGTACCTGCTCCTTTAGTTATCCACTGTCATTTGATTCTCATAGCACCTGCTGAAGACTCAGAATGACCAGTACTACTCTTCATTTCATAATGAAACTAAGGCAGTGGGAAATTCCAGGTCCTCACCTCAGATTTCACTGCTAAGTGACAGGAAAACTCTTTACTGGTATTACCCACTTTAGAACAGGGGACTTCATTCTTAGACTTTACACTGTTAACTTGAGACTAGAAAATTGAAGAATGGAAATATGTGGCTGAGCAGTGCAAAAGTGACCCAGTAGCCTTGAGTTGTCTAAATCTTGCATGTTTCTAAGAATGCCTTAACCCTTGACTGATTATTAGCAAATAACTCTAAATACATGGAATATCCTACCTGATCAATGTGTCTTCATTCACCAGAGGCACTGGCCACACCAGATAGTGGATGCTCACAGTTTGTTTTGAGGCAGGGGGCCCCGGCTCTGCTGTGTAGTTTGGAGAGGCTAGAATTGGAGAGACCTGTGTCAGTTGTAAGGGTATCCCAGGCCTACATAATGAACATGCTAATATCTCTATACTGCAAGATTCATTCAAGAATTCCTTATTAGTGATACTTTGTATGTGTTGTCATACCATGTTTCTGGGAGAATGAAGTGCTGTCTGAAGGACTCCAATGGGAGCAGACAACGGGAAGCTCACTCCTGGAATTTTCCCCTTTCCTCATTTAATTGGTATCATTCACTGTAATAGACCATAGCCATGAGCATAACAGCTTTTCTGATTTCTGTGAGTTTTTTAGCAAACCACTGAATATGAGGGTGGTCTTAGGAACCTCTGATGCAGTGGGAGAACAAAGAGCTGCTTCATGATGTGGAGAAATGCATAGTATTCAGGATCCTTCATTTATGTTTGGAACAACTTCCTCCTTTTCTTCCAACATATTCAATTTCCCTTTAGGAAATAGATTCCATGGAATCTGGGGGGCATGTTATGTTTGGTTGCTGTGTTAAAAATGATCCAGGGTTACAGGCTTGATATTTACTTCCATGCTCTTTGCTGGGGCTGGGACACCTCACCTTTTTGTAGAGGCACAGCAAGAGTTCAGAATCTCTTACTCCGCTAGCATTTTGGTAATTTATATAAGATAATGTGAAAACTAACATGTGACCCTGGTCAGTGGGAATTTTACCCCATCACTGGTCTCACTCATGGAAAATGTCTAGAAAAATATACTGATGTATCCAGATCATCAGGATCCACCCCACAATTTCCTAGGCAACAAGGAGGGAGGCAGCAAGGTTTGGAAAGGGGTTGGAGAGGAAGTTAGAAAGATGGATGGAAAGTCGGGCACGGTGGCTGATGCCTGTAAGTGGCAGCCTAGGAAGCCATGGTGGGGCCAGGGATTGTGGTTTGAGTCCCACCGAGGGCACGTAGCGAGGTCTAGTTCCAAAAAAATATAGCTGGGTGTAGTGGTGCGTGCCTGTAATCCCAGCTACCCGGGAAGCTAGGGATTGCTTGAGTCTGTGGTACTCTGGGTAACGTGAGCCTATGGTTCCACAGGCAAAAATAGCAAGACCCAGTCTCAAAAAAAAAAAAAAAAAAAAAAAAAAAAAAAAAAAAAAAAAAAAAAAAAAAAAAAAAAAAAAAAAAAAAAAAAAAAAAAAAAAAAAAAAAAAAAAAAAAAAAAAAAAAAAAAAAAAAAAAAAGAGAAAGAAAGATGGATGGCAGGGAAGAAGGAGGACAATGTGAATCACCACACAAGTTTGCAAAGTCACTACTTTAAGTGCTATATAGATGTGTCATGTTCTCGGTTTTAAACAGGTTCATTCATTTCAACACATATTCCCAGTTTATTCCTGACAGCATCTGTTTTTTAATGTGATTCTGACACTCATGGGGAGTCTTTTCTCTCCATCTGCCTGATTTCTGCCCATCCCTTTGGCTTCAATTTAGATATCATTTTCTCCTGGAAATATTCATCAAGGTCCCCATGTAGGTAGATCGCATCTGTGGTGACTTTAAACATCTATCCATCTGGCTAAGTGGGACCACACGTTGGCAAGTGTTTCCAGGCATAATGAGCCACAGGATGATTCTTTTAAGAGGTGAGAGGGGTGGAGATGAACCAGCAACCATTCTGGAACTGATCCATGTGGTCCCTCACCTTCCAGCACGCCTCATAGACATAAGGCAGGGACTGGGCTAATGTCGCTCTCCCTCTCGGCTTCTTCCTTCAGCGCCTCTCACTTCAGAAATCAGGTGTGTGCTTTGTGCTATAACAAATTGTCTAGTTTGCACCTGACATCCACACTAGGAACAGAGGTAAGAAGAGGGTGTCTTCTCTCCTTCATTATATCCATCTCTTCTTCCCTGAGTACCTGTCTACCTGTGGACTCCAGACTCAAATGTAAATACAGTCTTACAGAAATTGCTTATTCAGTTCCCCAAACTGTATGCTGCTAGTCCGTATAATAAGTCTCTCTCTCTCTCTGACTTCAGTACATGTGTTTGGTGGGGAAATAATATTCAGTTTATACTCTCTCTTGGGTCCTTGGTAGACCATCCTAATTGCTTACCTAACCATTATAGCCTTGACTACGCTGGACTGTAATTTTGTATAATCCCTCAAATGTCCCCCAGGCTGTTCAAACTTCCCTTACTGTGACACCCCATGTATTCATATGAGTACATCATGAAGGCAGGGCTATGTGTGACTGGTTCTTAGCTACATAGTTCCTGGACTGACACAGTCTCTGGTATATAACAGATGCTCAATAAATATTTGTTGTATGAAAAATTGAATGAGTTTTGTTTCCATTGAGTATTTTCATCCTTTGTTTAACAATAATTTGCTTTGACAGTTAAAAGCTAGGAAGTAGGTTCATTTCCTGTATATATGCAGGGATGAAATAGGTGAATGTGAGCAATTGGGAAAAGTTAGCATTTGGATTGGAATATTTTGGCAAATTAACCTAGTTTAAATAATTTAATTGTGCTAGAATCTTGTGTGTAAACATTTCCATGCTTTTACCTTTTGGCAAATAAATATGCATATGTGCACCCTGTTTCCAACATGTTCATTCTAGTTCCTAAATGTGTTATTGGGATAAAGAAAGCCAAAGCATTAGCTGCCACAGGCCGCTGAAGGCTGGCTTTTTTCTTGATCATTTGGCCTCAAATATGTGATTTTAGCTTTTACTTTCCCCTTCTGGAAAATCAATTGGCAGTAGCAATCAATTAATGGCTAAAACCACATTGTTCTGCCATCAAAACTCTATATTTACCTCTTTAGTCTGGTTTCTACCTGCTGACTTGGCCATCTCATGACCCTGCTTCAGAACAGCATAACATGGGGGAATACTTTGTGTTTATGAATGAAAGAGGATAGTTAAGGGCAAAGTCAAAATTCCTGCCCTTGTGAGTTTTTCTTTTTCATGATAGTAATATCTATATCCACCCCAAATTGCCATTTTAATCCTTTTTAAATGTATAGCCTAGTGACATTTTTTACATTCAAAATGTTGTGTAGCACATTCTCATCTTCCAAGTGAAACTCTCTGTCCTCTAACTAACTCCTCATCCCATCCATTTACCCCAGGAAACTCCATTCTTTCTGTTTCTTTGAATTTGACTACTTTTGGTATTTATGTAAATGGAATCAGAATATTTGTTCTTTCATGATCAAGTTATTTCATTTAATGTAATATTCTCAATGGTCATCAATATTTGTAATGTGAGATTTTTCTTTCTTTGTAAGCCTCAATTGTGTTGCAGTGTATGTTGTAGAGTTATGTGTCACTTAACCTAGTTTCAGTTAGCGATAAACCATGTACATGGCAGGTGTCCCATCAGGCTATATCATAGTGGGCTGTACTATCTAGGTTTGTGTAATTATACTCTCAAGTATATCAAATGTAAAACTGTCTAATGATGCATTTCACAGGACGTATCCCAGTTGTTAAGTGTCATATGACTGTATATACCCAATAGAGACATTTTAAGTCATGCAGAATTTCTATTTTTATCTTCTTTAAAAATCCCCATACCATCTTCCATAGGGTGTACATATACCAAGTTGCATTTCCTTTCACAGAGGATGAGAGTTCCTTTGTACCACAACTTCACCAACATTTGTCGATTCCATTCTTTTTTATATGGGTCATTCTTATAGAAGTGAGGTGATATCTCAATGTGGTTTTAATTTGCATTTCAAGCAGCAAAGTACTTCTGGAGACATGCAGACTAGCCTATTTTTTTCTGCTGACCAGGCAGCTCTGGCTGTATGTGAAAACTGAAAATTCTGTCAGACCACAGAATTTGGACCTTAAGAGCTTGTTTGGAGGTTCTAGCAGGGGAGCACAGCTATTCATATACCCTTGACTGAAGAATGGTCCTTCTCTATTCGGGGAAGGCTGTCCTCTTTAACTGAGCATGCAACTTTGGGAGGGATGCACTTGAAGTGGTGAGGGAGGAAGGGGACACCTGCCTAGCCAGACAGATCAGCCAAATCAACCCTGGAAATCAATGGAGTTACAGATGTTGCAGCCCTCACATCCAGTCTACAGAATTTGGGAATGGAACTCTTGTCAGAATTATCAGTTGCTAGTTGTTACATTCAAAACTCCACAAATAAGGGTAATTCACCCCAGGCAACTCCTTCTAATATAACAGCTTGTTCTATCACTTTGAAGAGCAGTAGATTTCATGGAAAATAACCATTCAAAGGAGACTGTTAGACTGTCTAAAGAAGACTCTGCAGGAAGCTCTCATTCTAGGAGCAGGCATAGTATTCTCTGAACCTTGACATAGTGATATTCTGCTAAAATACTGAGGTCATCAGTGTCAAACTTTGCATTCAGATGTTATTGTGGTTGTGACACAGTACTAGAGCAGTGCTATAGAGATCAAAGAACAGTGCCAAGATAGAGCACAGCTCACTGTGTGTTCTCATGTATGTTCAGTTGCAAGACTATTCAGGCTCAGAGAACAAAAGTAATGGGGTTTATTTAATAAACAGGGGAAACAAAGCTTCTAAGATATTCAGTCCAGATATCTGGGCTGAGATATTCAATCCAGATATGTGTCACAGTGTCCAGAAGTCTCAATCAAACTAAAGGCCACTTTTGCAAAATGGCACTATTTTGTCAATGAGGTCCTGGAGCTCATGGGACACTGCTAAGCAGTGAGCCAGGATCCAGCTCATGATGGCAGATGGAGGTGCTCACAGCAATAGCCTATAAGCTGTGCTGGACAGTACTGGACGTTGGACAAGACAGGTATGGAGGCAATAGCACCAGGAGGCAGTGCTGGTTGATCTAGAAGGGTTGAACAGCTTTCAAAGATGACCTTGACACAGAGTCCCAAACACCTGTCAATAGAGCTGGAAAGCACTGATTAGTAGTATCAGTCACTGGTCACCAAGAGATGATGTAGAATATACCAGCAATAACAGCTCTCTGTGAGCTGTTGGACTGAACCAGTAATACAACAACTATTTGACATACCAGGCTGAGGCCTAAGATGCTCCTTTCAGGTGATGTCAGAGGCAGGGCTGGAGGCAGGGGCAGTGGTCAGGTCTCTGTAAAGGTCTTTGTCTTCTCTTCTTTCTTCAGAGTTTAGCTACTGGCTATAGCTTCTTTCTTTTTACTTTGGAGGCCAGGAGCAGAAAACCCTAAACTGGTTCCTGCCTTACCTTGAATCCTCTTCCAGGGCCGCTTACCCTATAAGCTACATTGAACCATTCTCAACCCTAAGTGACTGATTGACCATTTAACACCAATCAAGTTGGTTCCCATTTTTCAATCCAAATAATTAACTAATGAGCTGGGTTTGAACCTAATTGGTTCATTTAGCACACACTTGATTAGTTCATTCTACAATCCAAGGATCAAACATAAAAGGGAAAACATGGTGCCTCAGACAGGCTCATGGGCTGGATCTGGTCTCTGCACTATGTGTGCCTTCAGTTGGTTTGGGTATAATAATGTAAAAAGGAGGGGCCTGTGCCAGCACTGCAGCTGCTGTAGAGTGGACTCTTCTGGAAGTCCACCATGTTGGCCCGGGAATCCATGGTCTTCTCTAGTGTCTGCAGCTCCAGGCATCTGAAGCACTGAAGCTGGCCCAGTGCATACTCCTGCCTGCAGCATTGAGTGAAGGATCAGGCTGAGCTTACTGTTGCCTCCTCTGCTGTAGCTTACTCAGGCATAGGGCAACCTGGCCACTGCAGTGCCAGTGGGGATTCATGCCCTGGGGCTACGTGACAGGGGAACCACTACTGCTTGTCATCACTGTTAGTCTCTGCTGACAGTCCAAGCCCAAGTGGGGTCACTTGCTGCTGCCTGTTTCTGGTTCTACTGGGGCCAGGTGTCAGAGCCCCCAAGAGAGCTGGGTGCTCTGATGCTCAAACCCAGCTTGTGTTGGGGAAGGAACTAGTGGTCACTGGAGCAATGGGCAGGGGGGCAACAAAGAGGAAGGACAGCCACTGTAGATTGTTTGCTACTTTCATAACCTCCATAGACCAGCCCTCCAACTATACTTAATTGATACTATAGAAATAATTGCATTAGATGTTCTCTATGATTTAATAGTAAACTTATGGACTCAAAAGTTCCATGTAAAACCAGTCAATTGTGTTAAAATAGTATATTTGCCTTTGTTGTGTCTATTACTTGTCTGAATAAAATGGCCTGTAAAATTGATTTTTTTAGGAAGCATTTAAATGCATTTTGTGAGCAGGCAGCCACATGACTGCCTGCACGCCCAGGGTCCTGGGCCATCCAAGCCCCCTTGCCAGTGGGGAGCCAAGGTGGCAAGGAATTCTGGGTAGTTCCCTGCTCTGGAGAACCTGGGGGGGGGGGACCCAGGTGGGGTTTTAGCCCCATCCACCAGCAGATGATTGCATGGGGCAGCCATCAGCAAGCCCATGCTGGGCCGAGGTATGGTTCAGCCAAGCCCCTACCTCAAGGGAGCTTGGGAATGTGCCTGCCTGACCATCTGGGCCCCACCCCCACACAGGTAGGTACTGGCATGTGGGTGGTAGGGTGGGGGTGGGAGGGGAGAGGGAAATACCCCTTCCATTTCACTCTCACTCCAACTAATCTTCAGGAGGAGGAAGAACATAAATAATACAAACACCATCATAGAATGGGTGATAGACCAGGTAAAAATCCAGCCCACAAGTCTGAGCTGGACACAGGAGATGGAAGATTGAGAGAACCAGTGCATGTGAGACAGGAGAAACAACTATGGAAACACGATGTCACAAATCCATACCTACGTGCTCACCAGATCTGGAAGAGCCAAGACCTCATGAGAAGCTATCTAGGAGAGCAAGGCGCCCCTCCCCATACCACGGAAGAGGAAGGCCAAAAAATGGGGCCATCGGCCCCACAGCAAAGCTGCAAACAGAGACAGAGGAGATGATCTACAATGGCCATTCACAGATGCCTATATCCACAGAGAAACTTCTTCGCCGACACTGGCTGGTGATGAAGCCTCCTAAACCAGATGCCAGAACCATAAGGTGAAACAGCAAAACAACACAGTGAAGGGATTGGAAAAGACAGCCTGCAATGAGATAACAAGAACAGACTACAAATAAATATAGACTGGCTTCCCAATACAAGGTTAACACTGAAAACCTACCAGCACGGTTCGCCTGGTCCCAAGAACACAGTCCCTTACCTAGTGAAAGGACACTGGCACAGGAAAGAGACTAATGAACTTACAACAGACTAGCGAACAACAAAGAGAGGGGTTTGAGTGAATGGGGGTGCAAGAAGGAGGGGGAGGGGCCCCCAAAACCACTTATAGAGGTTGTGATTTAAAAAATAAAATTAAATAAAAATGTATTTTGCTTGGTATTATATTTATCAAATAAAGTATTTAATTAGTGCTCAGTGTGAACTAGAGGCTGCTAAGCTCCAGCAATCATACCCTATGTGGGGTTAAATCCACAGTAAAATTGCCCTATTCAACATGTATTAATGGAGTTTGAATGTAGTATCTTCACTTTTTAAAAAGTGATTGGTATTTTAATAGGTATTGCATTGAGTCTGTAAATTGCTTTATATAATGCAGTCATTTTAATGACATTAAGTTTTCTAATCCATGAGCACAGAATCTTTCCATTTTTTGTGTCTTAGTTCCTTTAACAGAGTTTTGTAGTTTTTAATATACATGTCCTTTTCCCCCCTTGTTAAGTTTACTCCCACGTAAATTTAATTCATTTTTCCATGTAAAAATATTTCATTCTTTTGAGTGTGATTGTAGATGGGACTGTATTCCTTATTTTCCTTTTTCTGGTACATTGTTTAAATATGAAACTGCAACTGATTTTTGTGTTTTTATTTTGATCTATGGTATTCATTACTTCTAAAAGATTTCTTGGTAGAGTTCTTTGATTTCCCCAGGTATATTAACATGCTATTTGCAAATAGTGAGTTCTACCTCTTTTCCAATTTAGATTTATGTCTTTTTTTTTTTTTGCCTAATTTTTTTTTTTTTTTTTTTTTTTGAGATATGGACCATGAGACAACTTTATTAACAAAAGAAAGGGGTATTTATAGGGACACAGGGTGAGGACCTGTTGAATTTCAAAGAAGACAAACACAAACCTAAGAGACAATTAACATTCTAAAGTAATTGAGGAAGGGGGAGTGCAGGCAGGTGGTCACTATCTCTGATTAAGAGAGCCAATGGCGCCAGTGCAGTCTCAGAAGGTCATTTCAGTAAATCAGTCCCTAAAAGTTTTCTTAGGGACAGTTAACGAGAGAGGTTTTCCTTATCTCATCTAGAATGACCCTTCTGGTTTGCAAATGGCGCACAGCAACAAACCTCCTCTCAAACCCACGCAGGTTATTCTATCAGCTCAGAACTTCTCCTCTGCCCACTAGTCTTTCCTCTCTAAACCCTTCTGTCACACCTCTTCAGGGACCCCTCCACAGTGGAACCACCCTGCCAGGCGTATCTGCCTTCAACCCTTGGCTGGGATGGGGATGGGGTTTACTTCCCCTGCCTCTGTGTCACCAGCCTCTAGCAGGCACAAACACACTCAATGCACCATATACTTACATGCAGGTGAATTTGGAAACAGCAACAATCAGCTGAGGCCCGGGAATAGCTCCTGGTGAGAGGACAGCTCAGGAAACCAGGAAGGACTGCAGGGCCCTCTTGGGGGCTGCCACAGACATGTCCACAGTGGAATCACAGGACGCCACCTGCAATCCCAAGGGAGTGAATTTCTAGATAATTCAAGTGTTTTCATTAGATACGCAAACTTCCTATTTTGACAGCTCACTTTTATTTTATTTATTTTTTATTATTATTATTTTTTTAATTTTTTATAATCAAATAGTTTATATATATATATACATTTCATATCTTTGTAATACCGGGATTCACCCCCCCACCCTCCCTGACCATTCCCCCTCTGTCCCGCCTCCCCACCCCGAGTTGTAACCATTTGGTGTCTGTCTTTATCTTTTTAACTTATTTCTGCTAATGTGATTTCTTTTAGGTGTGTCCATGGTTTTTGTTTTTTTTTGTG
>PVHY01011799.1:0-46686 GCA_004024945.1 Uropsilus gracilis
CTAGAGGCTCTGTGTATGTGTGTAAGAGAGAAAGCTAGAGGCTGTGTGTATGTGTGTAAGAGAGAAAGCTAGAGGCTGTGTGTAAGAGAGAGCTAGAGGCTCTGTGTGTGTGTGTATGAAAGAGAGAAAGAGAGCAGGAGGCCCTCAGCCCTTCCCTTCCTCCCCCTCCCCCTCCCCCTCTCCCTCTACCCAACCCAGCTGGGGCCCAGGCATTGTGTCAGCTACCACCCCAGCCTCAGGGGACCAGGGTGGGAGAACTGCCTGGGATTTCATTGTGTGGGGACCAGCATCCCTCTAAACCAGGACATGAGTAAGCAGTCGGGGTGGGGCTGGGGGTGTCTAGGAGAAACTGACCTTTCTGTGTCCATGGACAAGCTCCAGGATCTGCCCCTTGCCCAGGTGGCCAGATTTCTTAGCTGGTCTCTCTGTACCCAGCCAGGCATCCCAGGGGGTGATCTCAGGTGCCCTGGTTGATTGAACTTCATCATTTCATGCTCTGAGAGGGGCCCCTCTGTCAGAGGACGGCTGCTTCCCCTCTTGTCCTTAGTGTTTTCTCTCTGGTTCCTCTAACCAGTGCCTGTGTGTTGTTTGGAGCCTGCTTCCCCAGCTGTGGCCTCCCCTCCCGGCCCCAGGGGAAAGCATGGAGAGAAGCTGTGTGGAGAGACAGAAGGGGGGCCGGTTTGGGGAGCCCTGGCATCCCGCCTGAGGGGGTGACTGAGACGACAGGGTGCTGGTGAGGGGAAGTTCTGAGAAATACTCAAGCTGACCACAGAGGAGGGCTGCCTCGCTGCGGGGGAGAAGGTCAGTGGGTGTTTCTATTGTTAACATGCTCCTGCGATTTCAGGCCTAGAAATCCAAGGCAGGAATCCAGGGATGCGGAGCCTCTTGGGAACACTTTGGCTGTGGGAAGCCTGTCCGTCCGGAGAATGAGGCCTTCCTTTGACAGCCGGTGTTTCCCAGGATAACCAAGGGCCAGAGCACACTAAGCAGCCCGCATGTGGTCCCTGCGCCTTGGGAAAGGTCAGGACAGAGAAGACCACCCTGGTGCAGCAGGATCCGAGGGAACCTATTAGGCTCAGGCAGCCCACGATGGAAGAGCAGGATAAGATCCACAGAGAGCAGGGCCCGGAGCCCGGCCCACGCAGGACTTCAGGCTCTGCTGTTCTCGTCCTATGTATGAGACCTTGAGGAATTGCTTGACTTGACACCTTGGGCACCTGCCTGAGAAATGGGTAGAGGCTGTGGGGAGAGTGAGCTGCAGGTGCCAGCCATTCAATTCACCCACCCGAGGGGACCTTCATAGCTATGTCCATGCCTTCCCCGGTTTTCTCTCCCTTTCCAGGAAGGTTTGTCAGCAGTTGGTAGGTGGGGGAGGGGTTAGGAAGACCCAAGAGTTTCTGAGGTGGGCTGGCTGTGAGGGTCTGAGCCCCATCACGGGACAAGGTTGGGGCTGCAGAGATGTGAGGGATGGACACGGTGCCAGGACTAGTGGACAGTACGAAGGTGTTCAGGGGGCTGCAGGTGAGCTGAAGTGACCTGGGCAGGCAGGAAGAGAGCCAAGAGGACCCTCTCCAAAGCTGATTGGGACCAGGCTCAGACCAAAAGCCCAGATCTGTGTCTCTTGGAAACAGGAACCCACAGAAGTGGGAAGCGAGACAGCCAGGACGGTGATAAGGGCGACTGAGGTGGCTGGGAATTCGGGAGAGCTCAGCGGAGCTGATTCTAGAGGTCAAGACCGGCCTGGACAGGGACTTCAAGCTTGGGCACAGAGCAAAGGCTGCCTCCAAGGTGTCTAGGCTCTGGAGTTGACCAGTGGAAGCAGGTGGTGAAAGGTGATGGGAGCACAATGAGACTGCCTTAGTCTCTGAGGGTGGCCTGAACAAAATGCCACTTAAAGTGGCCAATTGTATTCTCTCACAGTTCTGAGGGCCAGAAACCTGAAAGCAAGGGACCTGCAAGGCCTGGGAGAAACTGACCTTTCTGTGTCCATGGACAAGCTCCAGGATCTGCCCCTTGCCCAGGTGGCCAGATTTCTTAGCTGATCTCTCTGTACCCAGCCAGGCATCCCAGGGGGTGATCTCAGGTGCCCTGGTTGATTGAACTTCATCATTTCATGCTCTGAGAGGGGCCCCTCTGTCAGAGGACGGCTGCTTCCCCTCTTGTCCTTAGTGTTTTCTCTCTGGTTCCTCTAACCAGTGCCTGTGTGTTGTCTGGAGCCTGCTTCCCCAGCTGTGGCCTCCCCTCCCGGCCCCAGGGGAAAGCATGGAGAGAAGCTGTGTGGAGAGACAGAAGGGGGGCCAGTTTGGGGAGCCCTGGCATCCTGCCTGAGGGGGTGATGCCCTGGCTGTGGCAACCCCACTCCATCTTCTGCTTCCCTCTCCTATCACCTTCTCCTGTTTCCTCCTTTTCTGTCTATCTGGAAGGGCACTGTTTGTTTGGGATTTGGGGCCCATCTGGGATGATCTCATCTCAGTTTCCTTAATTGAATTACACCTGCACTGACACCGGGTCCAGGTATTACCATGTGGGCTTGTCATCTGGAGGCCACTATCCAACTACTGTGGAGACTGTGCTGTCCAATGTACACAGGGGAGAGCGGTTAGGGGAAGGAGGGCTGGGACCCTTCCTGTCTCTGTGACCCCCCCCCAGACCTCCTTGTTGTCCCTTAGCCTCTTCCTAACCCCACCTTCCATGGATACCAGGCCTCAGTCAGTCTGTTCGTCTGTCCGTCCCAAGATGCTGTGATTTTCCATCACGTCCTGTGGCTCGGGGCTTCTGTTGTTGGCAAGTCATCCAGCATGACTGGGCGGAAGGACGCCATGTCCTTCCCGGGAGATTGATGGCTTCCCTGCCTTTTCCATCCTCTGCTCGCTGAGGGCTGTACCCAAACTGCTGATGGAGCAGGAATAGGAAGAACTAAGCTCTCCCGCCTGATTGGTGGAGTCCAGGCCACTGTCCTTCCTGTGCCCTGGCTGACCAGCTGTGTGACCCCAGTCTAGAGGGTGGGGTTAGCATCCTGGTGACCTTTCGGAAACGCCACCTTCTTCCCAGTAGGTCTTGAGGAAAGTTACTGCTTTAGTGGGTGTGACCGGCACCCTCTGTGAGTGTGGCCAGTGTGTCCTCAGAGGACGACAGCAGAGCTCACCCGAGGAAAAGGCCGCTCTCCTCACAGTGTAGACTTTCCTCAGGAGCATCTGCAGACCCACCTCAACCAGGCATGGGGCAGGGGAGCCCTCCCTGTTCTCATTCAGTCTTGCTCCCCCAGGAGCTCCACAGCCATCTTGATTCCTGGGTCTTCCGAGCTCAGTTCTAGACCCCAGTTTGGGGCTCCCCTTGTGGTCCTGGAGACCACAGACTGCAATGTTCATGATCCTTGGTGCACATGCGTCAGGCTCGGGGTCTCCTCCTTTCCTCTTGTCCCTGAAGAGGCTGTGGGGAGGCCTTTGTGTAAACCCCAGCTCAGGCCTGGCCCTCGTAAATGCTGGTTGTGACTATTCCGAGGGAGGCCGCTGGGGCCAACTGGGAGATACTGGGATAGTCGGACTGGCTTGTGGAAAAGGCTGCAAGGGGGTGGTGGGGTGGGGTGGGGGCTTCTGTATGAACAAGGGACTAGCAGGGGATGGTTTTGCTGAGGAAAGTCCCAGGTCAAGGGTCACCTTGAGGAATGCTTGGTGGGGGGTGGGAACTGCAGATGGACCTTACAGGCTCTGGGTGGTCCACTCAGCATATTTCTTTGGCTCACATGGCTCCTAATGCATTTTTGAAATAGTCAGCATTGTAAAACAGGGGGGCTTACAAAATCCAGATTTCTGATGGGAAAAGATAGTGCCATTCTGGTTGAGTTGCCCTGCGTGGCTCTCCCCTGAGGTAAAGCACGTGTGACCCAGTCGGTCCATCCCCACTACTTAGCTCTCTAGCACCTGCAGCCTCGCTCAGGGTGGGGGATGGGGGGCCTTGGTTCTACATGCCCTGCCCTCAGGAAGGGTGGCTGAAAGGAGATAAGAAGAGGAACCCAGTGGCCATGCAGTGTAGGCCGGAGGCCAAGGCGAAGATCCTGCTCAGTGGAAGGGGACACAGGGGATGGCTGTGTCATTTGAAGCGATGCTCAGAACCCACGCACCCTTTCTGCCCACTTTCTCAATTTCTGTTGGTCCTCTTCCTTCCTCTTTTTTACTTCCTTTTTTTGCCGGCCCCTCCCTCTACTGCCTGGGTCTGAAACCTGCCAGGGGCCAGTCCCCACATCCATTGCTACTCAGTACCCCCAAGTTCCTGCCTTTCTATTTGGGGTATAGGGGAAGAGAGACGTCAGTCAGGATACCCCCTGGTAGCTCTATGGCCTTATCCTCACTGGAGTGATGGCCAGCTTCCCTCACCCACAGGGTAGCCCATCCTAGAAGTATGATTTGTTGAAGGGGAAGCCTTTACAGCTGCTCTTACCAAGCCATCTGGGCAGAATCTGCCTGTCTCCGGAGTGAGGCAAGGAGGAAGGGGTTTGTGGGCACATGCTCTCAAATGTGAGATGTCCAGCTCCCTCTGACATACTGGGCACCCACAGCGTACCCAGCCTGGAGCCCTGGGGGAGCAGGAGGACACTCAAGTCAGGTATGGACCTTGCTGGAACCTTAGGAAAGCAGGGAGTGTGGCAGGTTAATATAAGGACAGAGCAAAAAGATGGCCAGGCCTATAGAAGCTCAGGGAGGGGCAGGCTCTCCAGAGGAGGGAGCTACCACTGGCCTGGCCATGAATGATAGGCAATATTGGACCTGGCAGGGAAGCTGGCCCCACTTCAGCCAGGGGTCATGGGCTCCACTAGAGAGAAGCCTGGAAGCAGCAGTGAGAGAGGCCAGAGAGCCCCTCCAAGCTTCAGACAGACTGCTCACCAGGCCCAGAATCAGCCTGACTTCAAATCTCTGCCTTCAACCACTGCTTTCTTCCATCTGAGAAACTGGGGACAGCCAGCCTAGATGATGTTAGTGTCCTCACTGGCATTGATGCCAGGGAGGTACCACTGGGCAGGGAGAGGTGGCAAGGCTCACTCCGTTTCTCATCAGCACTCTGACGAGGCAAGGAGTGGGGGAGGAAGAGCAAGGGCACAGGCCCAGTCACACATGGCAGACCACAGAATCTTTGAGGCCAACCGTTGAACCTCCCTGACCATCATCCCTTCACAAGGTGCAGCTACCATCTAAGTGACATCCCAGAAATTCAGGTGACAGTGCACATGCAGAGTACTTAGCGTGCTCATAGTGGGCTTAATGAAGATGTCACCTTTCACATCTCCCTGCTGTCGGTGTCAGAATCCTTTCAAGATTCACCCTGCAAAGTTCCACAGGGGGATGTCCAGCCTGCCTGGGCCACCTCTATACTCCCTACACCCCTCCCCTCCCCGCCAGTCAAGCATCTCCCATTTCACTTTCAGTTTCTTTATCTGTAAAATTAGCTTAGATTGGTACAACTCTGAATTCTGTCTTGAATTTGTATCTGTATTCTTCCTCACCCCTCACAACTGCATTTCTCATTAGCTAGGTTTTCAAACCATTCACACAAGGTCATGTGCACAGCAGGAGTGTTCAGGACAAGTATAGCAACAGCCTGGGTCCAGCTTAGCTGGGTATTTTCCAGAAGGCCCAGAACATGAGCAGTGGGAAAGGGACCTAAGTGACCCCGCAGGGCCTGGCGGGCAGTGCCATCCCTTGTCACGTCCTTTATTCCATTTCATCAGGAATCACATCAGCTGCTCCCTTCAGCTCTGAAGATGATGCCAGGGCCCAGGCTGCTTTTGCTGCTGTAATTAGCAGAGTTAATTGCATCTGACAAGCCGGGTCTGGGGCAAATCCCCAGTGAGCTCCAAGGTCTGGGCTGCTGGGCACTGTGGGAGTCTTGCCCTCCTCCCACCTGGAGGCCTGACCTGGCTCTGGAGCCAGTGTTAGGCTTATGACTTGAGTGGGCATTAGAACCAGCTGCAGTGCTTGTGAAAACACTGGTGCAGGCCCCGCCCCTGGAATTTCTCATCAGCAGGTCTGGGACTACACCTGGAAATTTGCATTTCTAACAATTCCCTGGATGACACTGGTGCTGCTGAGTGGGGAACCACATTTTGAGGACCTCTGTCCCAGGGGGACTGCTGTGCTGCTGAGAAAGGGATCCTGGGTGCCACGGTCAGCCAGCCTGGGTGGGGGGAATGGATGATGGGGAGGGACTCTCTCTGGAAGAAGAGTGGTGAGCGTGGGGCCAAGGACTACCCACGGGTATCTCCCCCGCGGGTGGGTGCAGGGAAGATCTAGAGACAAGGGGGATCCCCAGAGATCAGGAAAGAAGCCCTTTCCCTCTACCTTTTCAAGGCTCAGCTGTCCTATGTGCCCCCTGCTCACTCTATCCCTGTGGCTGTCTGCTCTCCCGTGCAGACTGCAGTGTGTTCACTGCAATGGGCCTGCAGCAGCCGGCCTGCTGCTTGTGCACAGTAGGTACTTGGCAGATGGCATCTGACAGGCCGGGTCTGGGGCAAACCCCTGGTAAGCTCCAGGGTCTGGGCCGCTGGGCACTATAGGAGCCCTGCCCTCCTCCCACCTGGAGGCCTGGCCCTGGAGCCAATGGTTGACTCCAAGGGCAAAGAACTTGGACTCACAGGTGGAGGCAGCAGAACATGCTTGAATCTCAGCCCAGCTGTGACTTTTCTAGTTGCATGACTAGAAAATAACTTACTCTTGGGGCTTTGCTCCGCCCATCTGCCAAACAGGGCTAATCCCCAATTCTTAGGTTACAGGGGTCTCCGTACAGCTCCGCGTAGCCTAGTGAGGGCCTGATTCACAAAGCTTGCCTGTTAAGACAGTCCTTGGTGACCTTTGGATTAAACTGGTGGGGGTGCTGTACGGCTCTGGGGGACCCTATGTGTGAGGGAACCCTGGGAAGGGAAAGATCATCTTCTCCCCCACCGGGGCCTGGGGCTTCTAGTCATCCTCAGAGTAAGGACCACTTCCTGGCAGACCACCTGTGCCCTCTGCCCGGAAGACATGGCAGAGCTGTCCGTGCTACCTTTGGGGCCCTGGCCCTTTGCCAGGCTAAGTTTAGCTGCGACCTGCATGGCCCACCAGGCTTTGTGGGCAGGGGTGGGCGTGGAGAGGAACTCAGCATGCTTCCTGTCCACTTCCCGGCAAGCAGACAGACAAAAGCCCTCCTCAATCCAGATTTATTTTCAAAGCCAAGCCTACAGATTAGGTGTCTCAGAGTACACATGGAGAGGTGGGGGCAGGGGCAGCCTCAGAGGTTGACAGCGTTGGACCAAGGCTGCATGGACATCCTTGAAGTCAGGCACAGGGGCCGGATGGGGAGGAGTGTATTTGTACATGTGCATTCACCCTTGCATTTGTGAGGACCTCCCAGCTATACGTCCTGTCCCTCTCTCTCCGAAAGTCAAAACCAGACCCCCTGCCCTTCATGCTATCCTGAGCCTCGTGGGCCCAAGGGCAGTGTGCCCAGTGACTTGGTTTGTGGAGGCCTAGTAGCTGAGGCTTCAAATTTGGCCCCATCTAGTGGCATAATAGAGCCATATCCCTGCTCCCCTTCTCTTAGGTTCCCCCCCAGAACCAGCCAGTCAGTGCAGAGGTTAAAGGTAGCAGAAATACAGCTGCCATCCCATCTGCTGCCCAGGAGAAAGGAGGTGGTTGAAGCTGGAGTGAGTCAGCGGGAACTCCACCTCCTGGAGGACTGGGCTGAGGCTTCGCCCCTCTGCTGGGAGGCAAGGGGGTGGGGGGAAGAGCTAGGCAGCTGGGGGTGCTTTTGTGCTTGCAAAGCACTTCTGAGCGTGTGTTCCTCCACACCCCTGGCCCTTGGGCAGGGCGCTGTGCTTGGCAGGTGAGAAAACAGGTCTGTGGAGACCAAGGGGGAAGAAGGAGCTGGGATTGTCAAGTACCTGGCAGGCGTTGTGCTAGCACTCGAGATGGATTCTTTTGCTTACCCTCCCTTTAAGAACCTGTTCGATGTGCATGACCAAGACTCAAACCCAGGCCTGTCAGGGTTGGGCCCCTTCCGCCCTGCTGGACTTTCTCCCTCGTGCTCCTGTCCAGGCTTGTTTGTGACCCACTGCGGTCCCTGTCGGTGTGGCTGCTGCCTTGTTTAGTCACAGCCAGCTCTGCTGCTTGGAAGAAACTTGCTCGGGGCAAGCAGTTTGCTGTGTGCTTTATATACATTATCTTGTTCAGGTGTTACAACAGCAGGTATTGTGATTTCCATTTTATAGGGGAGAAGACTGAGTCTCTGAGGAGTTAGGAAGCTGACCGAGATCTGGTCTGGCGTCCAGTAGGTCCTGGGGTGGTTTCCAGCAAAGTGAGCATTCTGCAGTCTGTCCTCTCCAATCCTTGCAGGCTCCAGTTCTGAACCTTGCCTATCCTGGAGACCCTTCCAAGTCTGTGCCCTCAGCAGACAGGAGGATGCACACAGGTGGTACTGTGGAGGCTGCCAGGTGGCGAGGAGGACTTCCCAGCCACAGGGCACTGAGGATGGCATCACTCCCCAGGTGCTGGCATCCTGCCCTGAGTTGGCTTGGAAACTGACCACAGGGTTGGGTGTAGTTAAGAGCTAATACTTTGACCTGTAAGGACCTGCCTTACAAGGTGGCCACTTATCATAAAGGGGCCCAGAAGAGCCTCCAAACCCCCACATTATTTCTAAGCTGGCTGCAGCCTGGTTTGCTACTATTAGTACCCCACACCTTTATCTTAAAACAACAGTTCATGTTAATCAGCCAACCTCACTTGGACCATCCTGGCAAAATTTTCTATTGATGTTCTAGTGTAGAAACCAGGACTGACCTGTTTCTGCAATTACCTAGCCAGCCACTCCCTGTTTGGGGAAGAAAAGCTGGCTAGGTGCCCCCACCCATCTCACACTCTGACTTCCTCCACTTTCTCCTGCCTCCATTTCCTCCTCAAGCGAAAGCACACAGGTGCTTCAGAGGTCACTGCTGAGACCTGGAGTTTGCTATACACTGAATTCTGCTGTGACGGCTGCTGGGCCCCGCCCCCTCCCCCAAATCCTTTGGGTTCCTGCTGATGCTTGCACCTGTGGTGGGGTGGAGACACATCTGAGCAGGCTTTGCCCAAGTGTGGCAATTCACATCAGCTGGCACTGCCAGGAAGAACCTGCACAGGTGTCCTTCCCTGACGATAGAGTCCCACTCACTGGCACCATCAGGGTAAGAACCAGGATGGGTGGTTTTCAGGGTGTAAATTCAAGGTCAAGAATGGGGCTCAGGCCAGACCAGCTTTTACCAGCATGTGTTGGCATGACCCTATGGTGGGGGAGGGCCCTTTGGGTTCTCTTTGCTGGCCATTGGCCCTTCTAGCTGAGGTCCCGGGCCGGTAAGGAACTGGGCAAGTGTGGGAAGGCGGATGATTCATTCTCAAGGCCCTGGTAGGGAGATGAGAGGATGTAGTGTAAGGCATCCATGGTCCTCAGGCTTTAAAATACAGAGTATTAAGATGCCAATTCTGGTGCGTTGGGTGGGGCTGGGATTCTATATTTCTTACAAACTCCCAGCCATGATGATGGCTGCATGGCTTGAATAGCAGGGATTGAAGGGTCAGTCCTTCCCCAAGAGTTCTAAAGATCCCTTTATACTGGAGGAGGAGAGTGCTTCCTTTCACAGTTAAGAAGTTGGATATAAACGTCAGATGCCTGGTGAGAGGAAATCCAGTGACCCAGTGATACAGTCACTCTGGTGGTCTCTGAGATATTGGGGGGAGGGCACCCACAAGCCCAGGAGATTGCTGTCTGAATTTGGGGTGGGGCCTTCCACGCCAGAAGGAGAGGTGCACAGACAGTTGCTATTTGAGGGATGTGTGCTGTGCACATTTCCTATGCTGTGACCACAGCTTTGCATGGAACAGTACAGTGACCCTGAGGGTGCTGTAGCTTTCGTCTCGTACAATAAGGGAACTTGTTCAGAGAAGCGAGTTAACGCACCCAGGGCTACACGGCTGCTCAACAACAGGCCTGGTTTTGGAACTCAGCTCTCTAGTTCTTACCCACTAGGCTTTACTGCCTTGAGGAAAGATGCATTTGCCAAAAAGGGAGTAGGGAGTGTCTGATTCAGGACTATTTCGGTTTCAGGTATTGGAGAAACAACTCAAACTGACCTAAACCTTTAGGTGGATTTATTGCTTGGTCTGAATAAAAAGTCCGGAGTCCAAGCATAACTGGAGGTGGCGGGGGGGAGGGTCTGTTTTCCTTTATGTTGGCATCTCAGGCAGCCTCCCCTTTGAGGTAGCTTAGAGTCACCTGCACCGCAGGTATAATCCTGTTGCCAGGCAACAGGGTGTGCCTTCCTCCCATTGGATGGAACAAATATTGCCTCTCATTGGCCCTTGCGGGGGTCATAGGTTCATCTCTGAACCAATCACAGTGCCAGTGGAGGCCATGGATTAATAGTCCAGCTCAGGCGCCATTGTATGCTCACTCAACCCATAAGGACTGAGCACAGAACAGAGTTGGGTGCCGGGAAAGTAGGGAAAGAGGAATGTCTGGGCAGAGGTTCGCCACGGTTGGTTGTTCAGCCAGCCCTGCTGATATGGGCCTTTTTGGTGCTTTCTCCCAAGGCGACACTGAATCTTGCTTGGGAGGAGACTGGGTTGGGTGAGAGGACGCTTGGGCAGTCTCCAGCTCGGAGGGACAGGGGTTGGCGCAAGGACCCAGGAAGAAGGAAGGGGGGCGGGCGCTGGAGGGAGGTCGGTGTGACCGTCTATGCTTGTGTTCGCAGGGACGCTCCAGCCATGGCCCTGGGGCTCTTCCGGGTGTGCCTGGTGGTGGTGACCGCCATCATCAACCACCCCCTGCTGTTCCCGAGGGAGAACGCCACGGTCCCCGAGAACGAGGAGGAGATCATCCGCAAGATGCAGGCGCACCAGGAGAAGCTGCAGCTGGAGCAGCTGCGTCTGGAGGAGGAGGTGGCGCGGCTGGCGTCCGAGAAAGAGGCGCTGGAGCGGGTGGCCGAGGAGGGCCAGCAGCAGAACGAGAACCGCACAGCCTGGGACCTGTGGAGTACCCTCTGCATGATCCTCTTCCTGGTGATCGAGGTGTGGCGCCAGGACCACCAGGACGGGCCCTCACCCGAGTGCCTGGGCGGGGACGAGGACGAGCTGCCTGGCCTGGAGGGAGCCCCACTCCGGGGCCTCACCCTGCCCAACAAGGCCACGCTCAGCCACTTCCACGAGCGCTGCATCCGCGGGGCTACAGCTGACGCCGCCCGCACGCGGGAGTTCGTGGAGGGCTTCGTGGACGACTTGCTGGAAGCCCTGCGGAGCCTCTGCAACCGGGACACGGACATGGAGGTGGAGGACTTCATTGGCGTGGACAGCATGTACGAGAACTGGCAGGTGGACAGGCCGCTGCGGTGTGACCTCTTTGTGCCCTTCACACCCCCAGAGCCCTACCGCTTCCACCCGGAGCTCTGGTGCTCCCGCCGCTCGGTGCCCTTGGATCGCCAGGGCTACGGCCAGATCAAGGTGGTCGGGGCTGAGGAGGAGATGCTGGGCTGTATCTGCGGCAAGACCAAGCTTGGGGAGGACATGCTGTGTCTCCTCCACGGCAAGAGCAGCGTGGGGCGGCCCGAGAGCGAGGCGGGGGTCTCGCTGTGTGCCCGAGACTCCCCGTACCTGGACACGATGCAGGTCATGAAGTGGTTCCAGACGGCCCTCACCAGAGCCTGGCACCGCATCGCCCGCAAGTACGAGTTCGACCTGGCCTTTGGCCAGCTGGACACCCCCGGGTCCCTCAGGATCAAGTTCCGCTCTGGGAAGTTCATGCCTTTCAACCTGATTCCCGTGATCCAGTGTGAAGACTCGGACCTGTATTTTGTCCCCTGCCTCCCCAGGGAGCCCTCTGGCAGCAGCCCAGCGGCCGGCACGGACTGGTTGCTCTCCTTTGCCGTCTACGAGCGACACTTCCTCAGGATGACTTCCAAGGCGCTGCCTGAGGGGGCCTGCCACCTCAGCTGCTTGCAGATCGCCTCCTTCCTGCTCTCCAAGCAGAGCCGCCTGACGGGCCCCAGCGCACTCGCCAACTACCACCTGAAGACCGCCCTGCTGCACCTCCTGCTCTCACGCCGGCCCGCCGACTGGAAGGCCGGGCAGCTGGACGCTCGTCTGCACGAGCTGCTCTGCTTCTTAGAGAAGAGCTTGCTGGAGAAGAAGCTCCATCACTTCTTTATCGGCAACCGCAAGGTCCCCGAGTCTGTGGGGCTCCCGGAGGCCGTGCGCAGGGCGGAGCCGCTCAACCTCTTCCGGCCCTTCGTCCTGCAGCGCAGCCTCTACCGGAAGACAATGGACTCTTTCTACGAGATGCTCAAGAACGCGCCGGCGCTCATCAGCGAGTATTCCCTACACATCCCTTCCGACCATGCCAGCCTGTCCCCAAAAGTCGGTATGTCATAGAGCAGCCGGGACCAGGAGGGCCAGGATGTGGGGCACCCGGTGAGTCCCCATCCCAGCGACATCCGCAGCTCTGTCCTGGGGAAATGACAGGCTTCGTAGGGAGCCAGGGCTCAGTCCAGAGGGGAAGCCAGGGCAGAGGAAACAGAATTCCCAGCTGGAAGCTGGCTGGCTTTCCTGCTGCGGGGCTGCCGGTGATGCTGCTGTCTGGGTATGGGGACCAACCCCTTTACAGCTAACTTCTGGGTGACCACGAATGGCCAAGGTGATGACAGAATCTTCCATGGACTCTGCGTTAGAGACCATGTCAGTGTTGACTTGGGTGTCTTTTTATACCCCTGGTCCAGGCTTGACTTGAATATCATATCAACAGAGCCTACTGGAAGACCAGCAGGGACCCAGCAGCCTCGCCTCCCAGTCACTCACGCTTTGACTCCAGTGACGAAAAATAAGAGAAGGGGGGATGTGCAGCCTCCCCGCTAGCCTGCACAGCAGGGCTCTCACTGTAGCTGCCATGTTTTATACCATTTGGAAAAAGACCCAGCAGAGACTAGAGGCCCCAAGTGGCTGATCCTGTGTTGCACAGATGTGGGTACTTGTGTCAGAGAGAAGTCTACATTGCCGCTTTTGCAACTGCGCGTTCACTCAGGGTTCATCGCTCGTCCCCGCCCCTTCCCTCAGCGTGTGTTTCCCAGACACTCTGGCCCCACCTGCCATGCTACGTACATACCCAGCACCTCACCCTCTTTACTCTCCACAGCTGGTCTCCCTGACTAACGTGGCAGGCTTGGAGGGGGCCAACGCAAAAGGCGGGAACTGACCTAGAAAAGTACGTCTCAGGCAGATGACGGAGCTGGGTGCCTGACAAGCTGGGGCCTGGTCACAGGCTGGCCCTGACGCTCAGACTCAGCTCAGGCAAAGCTGCAGCGTGGACGGCAAGGGATGCCATCAGCCCACATTTTCCTCAGGTGCCAATCCTTGAGCAGGGCCTGCCTGGAAGCAGAGCTGCTGTCGACACCCCACTCCTATATCCTGGACCTGGGACCCCACTGACTGTTGACACCATCAGCTGTTTGTACCACAGGGCTCCCTGGCCACCCAGAACCCCCTTTCTGCAGGGCCTTGCTAACCACACAGGTGATAAGAGCTGAAGATCTTCACAGAGGCTCAGCTGCCGGGAACACGGGCAGCACTGCAGGCCAGGCCTCCAGAGATCCCCTTGGCCCTGCGAGTCGGAGCTGGTCTCCGCCTCCAGGTTGAAGAGGGTTGGGAAGCTGTTTCTCCACTGTGGCTTCACTTTGGGATTTCCTCCTGGCACTGCCTCAACCCTCTCCAGCCTTGTAGAGGACCCAGGAGAATGCAGAAGAGGGACACCTGTGCCCAACCCTCTCTCTCCAGGATTTCGGCTGACCTTGCCTCTGGACAACAGAACTAGTTCCACAGGCTGGCAGGCTCACCACAAACTGAGGAAGGGAGCCTGCCTCTGGTCCAGGCGTGCTCTCACCTAGACCCAGAAAGCCCAAGAAGATGGACCGTTTGCTGAACAGACTTGGCGTGATGGGAAAGGCTTCATAGGGGGATGAGAAAGGCTTCATGGGGCAACTGTAGTTCGACTGGCAGCCTTGGGATGGCCCTTCCTCAGAAGCCTGAACCCCAGGAAGTGAACTTGCCCTGGTGGCCCCTCACCTAGCCTCATGCCCCCCCCATTCTGTCAGACTCTTCCAAAACGAGGCAAAGTCCTTATTTATTATCACCTTTGCTTTTCCCTTCCCCTCGTCACCCTGATCTTGTGCTTGAAAGGGACCCCAGCAGTCAAGAACCACCCTTAGGAAGTCACGAGCAAGCCTGCAATCTCCCTCCAGGGGGCCTCTCCGCTTCCAAGAGAAAGTTTACTGAACAAATACCTCCTGGCCTCTTGTTTATTCAGAGACGACAATTCAGTGCGGGCAAGGGGATCTTTTATGCACCAAAGATGTTTTTGAAGTAGAGAGCAGCAGGGCTCTTGGTGTTTCGTGCTGCCTTATTTATATGAAGGGGAAAATTAAATCTTGCAAGGAGTAGAAATGGGTCATGTGTGTGTTTGTGACTTCAGGAAATCTGTGAGGTTCCCAGGGCAGAGCTGAGGTGGGAGGATGGGTTTCCTTTTGAGGAGCGGAAGCTTTCACTCCTTTTTCATTCTTATACTTTGAGGAGACTTAAGATAATGAAGTAGAATATTTTGGGCCCATCTTTGGGGCAGCCTGCAGCATTCCAAAAGGGCCTTTGAAGGCCAGTTGTCAGGCAGACTCCAGCACGGAGCCCGCTGTGTGCAGTGAGGCATGAGCTGGAAATCAGGAGCTGGATTTGACTTTCCAGGAAAGAGATGATCTTTTTTCTTTTTTTTTTTTTTTTTTTTTGAGACTAGGTCTCGCTATTTTTGCCCGTGGAACCACAGGCTCTCGTTGCCGGGGGTACCACAGACTCAAGCAATCCCCAGCCTCAGTTTCCCAGGTAGCTGGGATGACAGGTGCGCGCCACCACACCCAGCTATTTTTTGGAACTAGGTCTCACTACGGGCCCCAGGCGGGACTCGAGCCGCGATCCCTAGCCCCGGCCGCTTCATAGGCTGAAGCTTACAGGCACAAGCCACCGTGCCCGGCCAAGATGATCTTTTAAACGGAAGGGTGCTGGTCTTTTGGGGCCTTAGGCCTTTGCACAAAATCATCCCGAGCTTGTTCTCTGACACTCTTTCCCTCCCTGGAGATGCTGGCTTTACCCAGCATCTGCTGCTCACTGTGCTGAGTGCCCTGGGCCTACATTTGGCTGCTCCTCTTGTGACGTGACTGACGTGAATTGGGGTGGCCCAACACTCAGAAGTGGTTTAGGCAAGAAAGGGCCCTACACCCACAAAAGCCACAGGCACTTCCCTCTGCCTTGGTGCCCAGCACTCAGGGTTTGTAATCCAGGTGCTGTCAGAATCATCTGGAGAACTTGATCAAATGCCAAGCCTTTACCTTGAAGTCACATGGACCCCATGTGAAGCTCTGATTTTAAAGCTCTCCCAAGTGACTGATGATGGCCCTAGTTTAGAGCCGCTTTTCATTTCCTTTCCATAGAAAGCTAAAGACCCATGGACTGCGCTGCTACACAGCTGCTGGGGACAGAGGTAGGAGAGGTCACGGAGCCTGCCTGGCCCAGCTGGCATCAGCCACACTAGTGAGGTGAGAAGCAGAGGATGAGGGAGGCAAAAGCTGGCGAGCTCTTTCCAGCCTGTCATTCACAGGCTACAGCACTTACCGGGACCCCCCACATGTGAGAAAGTGAATGGGACCAGTCTATGCCTTAAGGAGAACAGGACGAGGGGCTCCCCAACTACTCACCTGGGAAGAGGTCCACAGAACAAGCACTGCTGGTGGGGCCAAAGGCCCAGGAGGGTTGTTCCTCCAGGTGTGGCTTTGCACTGCAGGTATGGCTATCACCTGGCACAGGTTTCTGAGCCACACCGTAGACTTCAGTGGAATTGCCCAGAGCCTGGCATGGGATGCTGCATTTTGCCAAGTTTCCCAGGTGATTCTGAAATAGCAAGAACCACTAACACTAGGTGCCACCTGACAACCACTGAAAGGACTGACCCGGAAAGGCATTGCAGCCTGCAACCATGGATGCGGGAAGGTGCAGAAGCATAATAGGGGTACATAACATTTAAGTAGCACCTACTATGTGCCAGGCACCCTTCTACATATACTAACTCAGTTTCGTTACCACCCCTATGAAATGGGGCCTGTCCTTATCCTCCCCCATTTCCAGATGAAACTGACTTATCCAAGGTCACAGGCTGGTGAGGAGCCATGCCAGACTTGGAATGCAGGCAGAGCTGGTGTCTAAGCTCATATACAGAGAAATGGATGTCGATGAGACTGAAAGTGTTGAGTAGAGCTAATCACGCCAAGTCCAAAGTCTTGAACTTTAAGCTAAGGTCAATCTGGGCTTCTTGCAATCAGCAGTGAAGAGCCATTGGTGATTTTTGAGTCAGTGGCTTGAATAGCCCCAAACTAGAAGTCCTTACTGATGTGATCACGTTCTTAGCGGCTGTGGGGCTGTCTCGGGGTCTGTAGCAGGGCTGGTGGCTGCTAGGGCAGCACTTAGTAAATGTCCAAAAAGTCCTAACTCAAGTCACTCTGAAGACTGGTTCAGGACGTTCTCATGCCCCAGCCATCCTCTCCTCATGGGACTGGAAGGCTGTTTGGTTTGGCCAGCTGGCCCCAAGCAGAGAGCCAAGAAGCACACAGCGGCAGGAAATGTGTGCCTTCGACTCGCCGCCTCCCACCCTCTTTGCCCTCCTCTGCCCTCCACCCTGGAAGGGGCATCTAGTAGAGTTAACCTTTCTCATTGCCTTCCAAAGATAGCTTATTTTCCTAACCAGTCTTATTTTTGTAAAAACAATAGTGTCATGGTATAAAAATTCAACTACTGACAGAAAAGTAACAGATAAAAACCCTACTCCTGGCTTCCCAATCCATTCCCCAGCACTTACCAATATGGGTGGTTCTTGTGCCTCCTTCCAGAGATCTGTGCATGTAGCACATGTGTGGACAGATCCCTTTTGTTCTGTTTAATGAATTGCATCATGCCATCTAACTTCCCTTGGGTATACCTTTCGAGCACTTTGCTCTGTGTTACTCTTTACAATAGCTGCTTCCTGATCTCACCATACAGATAGGCCCTAATTTACCCAACCTCCCCAACACTTTGTCTCTCTATACTTAAGAGTCTCTCTCTCTCTTATCTTTTTGTTTTTTGGTGTGGGTTTTGTTTTGTTTTTGCAATTATAAACAACATGAAAGTGAACAGCACTGCATAAAACCCACTATGAAATGACTCCTCTCGTAACCCCAATATTCTGTACTCTTCCTTGCTATACAGGGATTCTCGACTAAGCATCTTACCATAAATATAAGCTATTGAATAGCCTGGGGGTTATTCAATCTCAGAGACTCCAGAGGAAGGGAAAGGCACTGAGCTACCGTACATGAGCCAGGTGTTATGTGGGTGGCAAGGTAAATCCAGGACTTCGTCCTAAGAAAGTAGATCTATCAGGAAGACAAGAACTATGGCCACAAAATAGAATGAAGGGTGATGAGTGACTGAAAGTGAGGCCACGCGGCTCTGAGGCCCTGGCACACTGGGGACTGTGAGAACACCCGCTCGGCTCTGGTCTGAGCTGGAACTGCTCTGCTCCCCTACACACGGGAAATGTGAAGTGCCCGAGGAAGGTTCCATCAGCACAATTGTTGATGCTGTCTCCCCAGATGCTTGTGTTACCTTCACCTGAACCCAGGAGTGGCTTGTCTTCCTGCACTATGTGGGGCCCCTGTTTATAGGTAGAAGTGTCTTCTCTATCCCTTTTCTCTTCCTCTGGAGCCCCATAAATAAACCAGAACATTAAACTGTCAACAACAAATTATCCCCCAGCAAGATGAACCCACAGAAGCCTCGGAAATGCTCAAAGGCTTTTCATGAGAAAAGGGAGGTCTCAGAAGTACAAGGTGAGATTGACAGGAGCTTGTCCCATCTGCTTGTCCCATCTTGTCCCATCTGCTTCTTTAAAACTCACCAATCAGTGATGTTGCAGGTTTCTCTTAGGGTAACAATTTAAAATAGAACCAATTCCTTACTAGCCACCTTAAGCTGTCTTCCCCACTGGCCAGGGATGACATACCCCTCGCCCCCCTCTCCAATCTCCTGTCTATTCCTGGAGGGTGGACTGAGCTGTGTTAGACCCAAGGTCCCTTGGGATAGCAGCTGGACCCCCAGTGGCTCACCCATAAGGCATGGCTAGAGGTGAATCAGTCTCCTGGGAGTCAAAGCTGCAAGTGAGCCCCAAGTTCTCCCCACAAAGGACCAGTCATTCCCTACCCTGGGAACTGGCCCACCGAGAGACAACAGAAGTCTTCATAGACCCAGATTCATGGCCAAGGAGGCTGTTGTATTCAGCTACCCTTAACTTCTAAGAAATCCTTCTCCACCCTTTTGATGGTTCTTGCGCATTTTCACAGTGGGGCTGGCAGGGAAGACTCCACCCACCCAGAGCAAGACAAGACTTCGGGCAGCAAGTTTGCTCAGTCTGAGTGTTTACAGAGCTGGAGAGGAATGAGAAGGGGGTGGACGCTGGACCCCCACCTTTGCCCATGTCCCTACGGGAAGTGGAGGCCCACATGGAAAGTGGTGCCCAGGAAGCACCCTGCCAGTTGTGACAAAGCTGTGCAAAGTTCAATGGGATAGAAGCCACACAACATGAGTGGCACAGGGGCTGAGAACCTGGGCCCGGGGACCAAACCCAACTACACTTCATCCTTGCTCAGCAAGTCCCAAGTTCTAGGTGCCCTGGTTTAGCCTCAGCTGCTTCTGCAAAATAGGAATCATGTCCACCTCCTAACACCAAGGAGAAGACTGAGGAAAAAGTGCCTCTATGAGACACCTGCCTTAAGGCTTGATGAATAATAAACTCAACAACAACAGCACCAGTGGTTTGTACCCTTGCCCTTACTCGGGCTCCTAGTTTCCAGCTCCCCTGCTGACCCTCAGAGACCTCCCTTACACTCAGTCACACCCAAGTCAGTCTTCCCAGGGAGGCCTGCATACCTACCATGGGGCATGGCTCATGCTCAGGCATGACTTGAAGGGAGCTAAAGACTAGTTACCATTGAGGGGACAGGGAGAGGCCTCTCGTCTCGGCCTCACAGCCCCTCCCCCAGCCTCTATAGAACAACCAGAGCCTCGTCCAGCAGTTGCCTTAGCAACGCTAGCCAGAAAGATGCCAGCCAAGATATCCCTGTGTCCCAGGAGAGGCAGGTGCCTCTGCTGAGTGGGGAAACAGCTGTGACAGCTGTCTCATGACCAGCTGCTGGCAGGGGTCTCTCTATGCCACCCTTACCCCAGGCCCACTGGCATTTCAAATGCTTTATCCTTTAACCCCTGAAGGAGATAATGTGCTCAAAGGACACAGAATAGTTCTCTACAACAGGGGACAGACTGTTGGCTTTCTCATCATTGACCACATGGCAAGATTTTAGGATTGACAACACTAAACTAGGCAGGGGTGTGAAGATTGTGGAGCAGGGATTCCAAACTGCCAGTCAAGCTGTGTGCACCACAGGAAGCCTTGTTCCCAAAGGCAGTGAGCTAGGCTCTACAAATACAACAGGCAAAAGTTAGCAGGGGTGACCCCTCAGGGAGCTTCCAGTCTACAGGCAGAGATAATACTAATAAAATCACAGGGATTAATGTGACCTTAGTCATAGAGTGCTATACAGTTGTCAAAGTACTGAAGGGGGATTTAGGCTGTTTGGGGGTGGGAGGGCCATCCCGATAAGGTGCTGTTGAGCTGTGCAGGCTGACACAGAAGGCAGCTCTCCCCTAAACACTGCAGTTTAACATGCCTGTATATAAGATCAGCACCAACGGTTGGAAGTGGTCCTCTCTGGGACACAAGGTGAAAGAATTCCTTTTTTTTTTTTTTTAATTGTTGTTTCTAACCCAGGTGTATTATTTCTACCTTCCTTTCCCCCTACGGCACACATGCATCTGATCAAAGAACAGGTATTTCAGAAGCTCCCCATGCAGCATTATTTAATTGCTTCTTTTCTCCAGGTTAAATCCTGGTTTCATCCAGAGATTGATATGACAATGAGCAGAAAGAAGTGAAGGGCAGTGTGGGCAGCCCTGCAAACTACAGGGAGCAAATGTGGCCAAAAGGTGAGCTCAGGTGCTGGGCTGGGCTGGGGGTCACTGGCCAGCAACCTTCTCCAGCCTTTTATTTCCTTCCTAAATGAGCTGGCAGAGCCCCCAAAGAAGACATCTCGGGTGACCCTACCCCTACCCCGAGACATGCCATTATCTGTTGCATCAATTTTGTCCCTGGACTTGCACACAGAATTTATACCTGCTGGATAGAAGGATCCATCCCCAAGCCCTAGAAGAGGCCTCAGAAGCCAAGCAAAGATCCCGGGGAAATGTGACTCACAGATCTGACTGTACTGGCTCGGACACCATGGCAACGGGGCACCCCATCCTGAGCAGATGGCACAGCAGACTGTCCCCATCATGCAGCGCCTAATCTAGCCGGCCAGGCCAGCTCACCAAGCAGGCTTGCTTCTGTCCAACTGGCACAGAATCACACTGGTAACTATTTACATGAGTCAAAATCCACCCAGAGGTGGCAGATGGCCAGGCCAGGCTGAGACTGGGAGGGAGGGGGCTGGTTTGGGCTGAGTCAGAGGCAGGGGCAGCAGACGGCTCCTCTGTGGGCACCGACAAGTCACAACATCCCTCCC
Organism: Uropsilus gracilis; assembly: GCA_004024945.1. Lineage (NCBI taxonomy): Eukaryota > Metazoa > Chordata > Mammalia > Eulipotyphla > Talpidae > Uropsilus > Uropsilus gracilis. Next base: position 20,735 of record PVHY01011799.1, read on the forward strand.
GCTGCTGCCTGGTCTCAGCAAGGCTAGAGGCAGGGGAGGATTCTGTGCGAACAGACTGGATGGTTTTCCCAGACATGCACTGGCTTCTCATCAGATCACTGCTCTGAGCCCTGATGCTACTTTTGGGCAGTGGTCAGAGCTCCTTGCAAGAGGCTGAAGTGAGGCTGTCAACCCTCTCATCTTGAAGGACTCGGTGGCTTCCCACTTGTGTTAGAGAAAAATCTGAATCTTAAGCATGAGCTACATGGACCTTTTCCTTTTATCTGGCCTCCCTACCCCCTCCAGATCCTCACTCATGCATGCGCACATGCATGCGCACACATACACGCACACGCACACACACACACACAAAACCTCCAGCCCTGGATGTCCGCCCACTTCCCTCCCCTTGGCTCCCTGAGCACAGTTGCCCTCCTTCTGGCCCTGGAGCTCCCTGCCTTCTCCTTCCACCTGTGTGCTCCCCTCCCCTCCTCTCCTGACCTTGCTCTCTTCCACTTTCCCTGCATGGTTCTACAGCAACTTCCTCAAGATGGCCTTTCTAGCCATGGGTTAAATCATTCTCAGCACTTTTACGACTAAGTTCACATGTGTCCCTGTGATTTTATTAGCATGATCTCTGCCTCCGGACTGGAAGCTCCTCGACAGCTTTTGTTTGTTGAATTAGCAGATCCCAACTCACTGCCGGCACGTAAAGATGAGCCATAAATGGCTTCCCCCTGCCCTCCTGTGCATACCAGCTGGACCAACCAAAAGAGCATAAGGAGATTTTTCTTTGAGAAAGAAAATATTTCCTAAGTCAGCAACTAAGTTGGTGCTTGAGCTGGCGCATACACTAGGGTCAGGCTTTGGAGGAACAAAAGAAACAATGCTCCAGGTGTGAGGAACTTTGTTAGAAAGTGTTCAGATGATTAAGTCAACTTTCTGGATGGCGGCTAGAGGGGTAAAGAGAGGCAGTAGGAAAAGAACTTAAGTAGAGGGGGTGAAACAGACAGGGGAAGCTCCTGAGACAACAAAGCAGCTAACACTCACTGAGCACTTCAGAACCAGCAGTGTAACTTATCTTCCAAACTGGGACCATCTCAGAGTAAAGGGATGACCTAATTCTTCAGGAAAAACATATGTAAGCCAGGTCATATGATCATCCGAACTTCACCCTCTTCGGCAGGTACTATGATAAATGTACACTTGGCCACTGCTGAAGTGAGCACAGAGAGTCTGAGCAAGTAAACCGAAATCACACAGCCCTGGGGTTGGCCCTGGGACATGACGCCAGAACCTGCCCTCTCAGTGATGAGAAGCCAAAGCCTTAAGCTGCACAGACTTAAACGTCAAGCGACCCAAGACTGCAGGCTAAGCAAGCGGGGCTGTTGTTAGAAAACACAGCCTCAGTGATCACAGGCTGAGGCCTGGACCCCCAGCTCAAGTGGCTGTGGACAGGCTCATCCCACTCCTGGAGGGCAGGCGCCCCACACCTGGCTGTCCTTCCGGGCTCCTGTGGTCTTCAGCCCGGCCAGGAGAGGTACCATGTTGTGCCAGATGGACAACCCCCTGCAAGGAAAGCAGCCCCAAAGCGCTAGGCTTAAGATATCACCCCGTGAGCAGGGCTCCTGTGTCTGTGTCAGCTCTGTTGTTCACTCCCCACGTGTCCCAGGGCTTGGTACACAGCAGGCATCTGTTGGAACAAACGAACGGAAAGAGCGTGACCCCATCTAGGACCGGGTTTGGAGCGTGTGTATTTTTAAGGCAGGATGTGGGCTGCAGAACATTTTGTGAACGGTCCTCAGCCCTGACAGCACCAGCGAATTTTTGACGCATCAGTCCAGCGTGATAACGATGTATCGTTTCCTGCTTGGAATTCCTGTCATCAGCCCTTCAGTGTGCCCGGGGCCTGGGACCAAAGTGCGAGAGGGAATGACACTCGTGCACACCCACATGGGCTACAGCGTCTGTTTGCCAGACAGCGGGTGCCAGGGCTGGGAGTGCTCCCTTTTCCCTTCTCTTTTCAGCTTTCCTCTCACACCCAGGAGGCTGTGGAGACTGTGGCGCCATCACACCTGGGACCTCAGCATCCGCATCAGCACCAGTAACCTCAAGGTCAAAGCAGGCAGAAGGTGGAGGAGCGGGCAGGTACGCAGGCTCCCCCAACGTGCTTGCACATTAGCACGGGACACCGGCGCATCCGAGAGAGTCACTGGAACATCTGGACCAGAGGAGTCATACAAAGGAGTATCAGAAAGAAGACATTTTCTGTCTCCATCTTTATTATTAGGAACCTCAAAGAAAATGAAGAGAGGCTGACGGACCCACCAACACAATTCCTAAGCCGGAATCTGGAGGGTGGGCTGGGAATCTGGATGATGATTGGGTGGATGTGAGGCTCAGCAGCTTAGCCCATAGTCAAAGGCGTCGGGGTTGTTCTGAAAATAGAGATTCAAGAAGCCCAGGAAAATGTTCTTATCTATGAGGAGCGCACACACGGCAGGGTCCTGTTTCATGGCTGCTATCCAGAGCCGGAGGGCGGGGGTGTGGTTCAAACAGCTGTAGGACAGGAGAGAAGCATCAGCTACCTGCATCTGCCACAGGCAGCAGGAAAGTAACGCCTACCCCACTTTCCTCTCAAGACAGGAAACACTGTGTTTACCTAGGCAGTAATGTCATCTTAGTTATCCAGCTGTCTCATGAGCACGATCTTTGCTGGAGGTCAACCTTACTTGGGGGGCAGCTGGTTGTGTCCTGTCCCTTCCAACCACACAGTTCAAATGCCTGTGGGTAGACGGCTCAGGGAAAACCAGGGGTCCTGGTTCCCTGCCTACTGGTAACAGCCCCCGGAAAGCAACATTCTTTTATCTTCCTCGGATTTTACTTTGGGGGGGAGGGTTGAAAACATAAGGACAAGTCATTTCCCAAAATGCTTTGTCCAAAATGAGTCAAGCCAGCTTCAGCCCTTGAAGTCATGGTGGTGCTAAGTAATGTGCCCCTGCAAAGATGGGTTAAGAAACCTCAGTCTGGGGCATGTCATGGGACTTGCTCGAGACAGCGCAGCTGCATAGTGGGAAATCCAGGAGCAGAGAGTTCAGCCTGGAACCCCGAGGAGGCAGGAGGTTGTCATGTTCATGCTGAAACACAGTTCACCGCGCCCAGACTTGGTAGAGCGCACCTTCCCTCAGAGCCAGCTGATGTGGGAAGCGTGGGAGATGTTCCTGAGATGGTCCAAGCCTGTGTGCAGGGAACAGTAGACACTCGGCCTGGGTAGGGTGGGATTGCAGCTGGGCTCCTCTGACACCCACCATGCAGTCACTGGCTTGGGGCACCCAGCCTTGTGGTGGAAAGTGTGCGTTCTGCAAGGAGCCCCAAATGGTGTCTCCAAGTCTACAGGCAGTCTCTTCTCCTGCAGCTGTCCCTATGCTTCTATGGTAAACGCTTGGCCGTTTTATTTATTGGCCTTAACATCAAGCAGATATTGCTTTTAAAACTGTGGGGGTTTTGTAAGTACAACCCTGTCTGGGGGGAGATCCCTATCTGGGGAACTACAATGTGACCGTGCAGGAGCAGGTAAAGAGCCACCAGGGACAGGTCACCACAGTCCTGTCCCTGGGGGGGGGGGTGGGAGACTACTGGGGTGCCTTGAGGATGGCGGCCTGCCACACCAGAGGAGGATCCAGACACAGGATCTCAGGGGTAGGAGAGCACGGAGACATTTTCAACAAGGAAACACAGATCAAACCCCAATTTCTTTTTACCTACAGGGTGAAAAGTGTCCAAAGGGGGAAAAATGGCCCACAGAGCATTTCCCCCACTGTCACCCAATGCAACCTCAGGAACTCACGACCACAGGGCCACATGTCTTACTCGGCTATTCCATATACATCCAGTCGCTCAAACCAGGGCCAAAAGAGGTAATCGATCATGGACACACAGTCTCCACCAAAGAAAATGGTGTTCTGATAGCCAAGAATCTAAAAGGTTAAACAGAACAAAAGCCAGTTAATTGACCTAGCTGCCGATGTAGTTATACACACTCAGTACAAACAGCCAATTAATTCCCCAACCAGGAGAGTCAAGATTCGAATTCTCCTTCCTATTTACTAAGGGAGTGGGTCCTCTTTCCCTGAGACTTCCTCTACCTTGAGAGCTATCCTGCCTGACACAGTCTCCTCTCCCCCTCCAACTGGGAGCCAAGGAGAGGGCTGGGGAACTGGACGGACACCCACAGGGAGGTCCAGCCCCACTCCCCTAGCCTAGAAGAAGCTCCTCCAGAGTTGAGCTCTCCGAGAGTGGGTGAGTCCAGCCCCTGCCAGGGAGGGAGTGAACCCTACTGGGAGGGGCAGGGACACACTGGGCACCCCACTTGCTACACTGGAGACTTGTTCTCCAAGCCCCACAATATGGTAGTAAATGGGATACTGGGCCCTTCAGTATCTTACTCTTTTTGCTTTAATTCTTAATTGACTCAAAACTAAGGCTACTCTATGGATTCTATTTAAAAACAGTACTATTTTATGGGCTCCCTCGAATCTCAATGTTGTCTTTCTCTCATATTTTCTTTTTTAAATTGAGCTCTTAGAATGTCACACTTGTCGGCCACTCAACCATACCATCTTTTCCTTTTCCATTAAGATAAAATTTCTCATTTCCAAATAGGATAAGTCAGTTCAGATAGGTGGACTGTGAAGAAAACTGATAAACCTTAATAGACAAAAACAGTAAAAGAAAAAGTTTGTACCCAAAATTTTATAAAATTTGTTGAGCAGAAGCTAAATGTACCAGCTAATTGGTTAAATCAAGCCAAGGATTCTCTTTAACATATAAGTTCATTACCAACTCTGTTTCCCTATAGTTATATAGTTATATGCCTGTATCTAAATTTATCTAGCTAGCTAGCTAGCTAGCTATTCATTTACCATCTAATCTATCAATCATCTATCCATCAATCATCTATCATCTATCTGTCTGACTGTCTATCTATCTATCTATCACCTATCATCTCACCCAGGCTTGCCTCTCCATATGCAGACTAGCTCATTCACTGGGTTTTAAGGTGTCTAGGGTTACAGAAAAGAAGGTGAGCCCTGGAACCAGCAGACCTGGTCCAACATAGGGCTCTACCTCTGCTTCAACCTAGAACCAGAGCAGCTGGTCTACCGCCTTCTCCATGCTTCCACATTATCACCTGTAAAATGGTGGCGATGGGTTAAGGTGGTTAAGGTGAGGAGTGACATGATTATGCATGCATGAGCACAAGTTCTCATGGTGAGACATTACAAGAGCTGCATCTGCAGAAAGCAAATCCACTCTGACAGAAAGGATCAACGGGCTTAGTGGGACCTGTTCCACCCGCTTCTGAAAGGACAAAACACATCTGGCTGTTCTAATACCTAAATCTCCATCACCTGCCAGTGTGGCACAAAGGAGTTTCTCAGACTAATGTCCAGGAGCCTAAGAAACTAATAAGATAGTAATAAAAGAGCTGAATCTGCTTGCCAATGAAAACTCAAACACAGAAGCTCTTTTCAGTTATATATAAAGAGGTCTGACTTATAGGGAAAGAAATACCATGTTTCTTGGATTTATAAATAAGCCTCAACCTTAGTGTTCAGGAATAGTCAACAATTACTTTTATCACTGGGTCTGAAACACATATTTCCAATGAATTATTGGCCTTCATGGCACACATCAGAACCAAATCGAGAAGGTTCGATTCGGGAACACCTGCATAGCTCTTCTGCCTGACAGAGCACAGGCAGATGTGGGAAACCTTCAAACATTTAGTAGAGCCCATGGTAGGTCCTTTGACAAAAGGGATGAAATATTTTAAAAACAAATAACACTTAATAATTGATGCTTATTTAGTATTTATTTTTTAAAGGCTTTTACTTCCTCAAAGTTAAAGTAGGTCTTTAAATATACATGACCTTACAGATAGCATTCATTTTTAGATAAACACTGACTAAGGAATTTCAACCCCATCAAGGTGCTCAGCACATAAAATGTCAAGATGAGCACATGGAAGACATGAATGTAGCCTCAACTACTGTGGTCAGTCCCTTCGCACTCCCTGCAGGGCACACATACATACATACACACACATGCATACATACACACACATTCCCTAAGATGTTCTTCAATCCACATGTAACATCAAAATTCCCTGGAGGTGTCAATATGGCTACAGATGCCTATACCTGACTCAGACAGAGATTTCTCTGCCAGGTTTCTCACAGGGCACATGTGAAAACTCCAGTAGAACAGCCTCTCTATTAACCAGCACAAAGCGCTGGCTTCTTCAACACTGCCCAACGGTGAAGGATGGTACCCTGCTCAGACTTCTTCAGAGGGGTCTAGAATCCTCAACAAGAGGGCCCCTCCATCCAAACCTGATACCTGACATACCTGTGATTTTTCCCTTAGGATCATAGAATATCATCAGGACTGCAAGGGCCACCAGAACCTACAGGTATAACCTCCCTTTCATCTTACCATTCATTTATCCCACTCAGTCTACAAAGGACTCAAAGTACATGGCAAAACACTAAATATGAAAAATAATAAAATGAGAACAGAAGGAAAAATGGGAGCGGGGAGGGGGGGATGACATCAAGATACCAAGCCACAGACCCTGCAGATTTCCTTTAAAAACTTTGAATTTGATTTTAATTGCTGGGCAGTCAAAGTGAAGAAGAAAACACGGCTGGGGAACTGGTCCTAGAGTTCTCACTCTACAGAGGAAACTCATTGCCAGTGAAGGGAAGAGAACTGGTTAGCGCCAGAGCTAAGACAAAGATAGCAACCTGATTCCCTAGCCAGGGTTAGCCTTGTCATTTAACTTCAATATGAGGACTGAGCACAGGGGCTGCTCCAAGTCTCTTGTGAATTCTTGGCTCAGCCTTTATATTTAAGTAACAGCAAAGAAATTGAGAACTGGCCAGCTCTGAAAGCTTCCTCTCTACAGCCAAGGGTTGGTCCAGAGCTGGGCTTACCTGCCCTTGCTCACGCCTCCAAATCCAGAGCTGGAACCAGAGCATCTAAGGAGAAGGAGGTGGGACAACTGCCTTTTCTTTCTGGTTCTTTGATAGGAAGTCTTCAGGTAGGTTCCTCATTAAAAAAAAATCTGTTTGAGTTCTTTCTGTCTCCCATCTGCCACAGGTGATGGTAGCGTTCACACGTAATGTCAAAAAGCTTCTCTCGCAAAGGAACCCCTCACTCTCAGAATGACTGCCCATGTGTATGAGCAAGCTAAGCAAAAAATCCTACTCAGAAGACACATCCATTCAAAACCCCACACAAGGCTACACATGACCCTGAAGGGGATTGACCCTCCAGTTTTCTAGAAGTATTACTTCATCTCTGATACAGGCTTAAGAACTGAGGGGAGATATTTGGGGAAAAGTCATTTGAGATTCTGGAATATCAGAAAAATCTGTTTTTTAAATTTTCTATTCCCCTATAAATTCACTGAAAAATTTGCTTTTGAATGCTAAGAATGAGCGAGTGTGCAATGGAGAGGGACAGTGGTATAAGGAGAGGGTACACTCCAGTCATTGCCCCTTTCCACGCCCCTTCACCTCCTCAACCCAAAAGACCTAAATCAAAGGGTCTCTCATCCTCTGTGTGGGCCTCTTGGACGCCCTCAAGCGACAGAAAGCAGATTCCTGCTGGAGTGCAAGGGGAGGGAAGAAGCGCTCCGGGCTCCCCCCTGTGGCCACACGTAGTGAGAGGTAATGATTGTGACCCCCATGAGGTTCCTCACAGAGGAAAGATTTCTGAAGGTTTTTGTGGAAGAAACAGAATTATAAAGAAAAGCAAACCCCTGGCTTCCTCAACCAGGCTTTCAAAAGAGTGGCAGTCTTGGACTTTTGTGTTCAGCTGCAAATCTCGAGAGACCCCTTGCTTTACCCCACCAGCTCTTTACCTGGTGGATGAGAAGTCTCAGGGCTTAACAAGGACAGACAGCTGGTGGCAGTGGCTGCTGTTGTCCTTGCTGGGAGGAATGAAAGCGACATTTTCTTAGTGGAACTAGTTCTTAACAAGCAGATCCCACACACAAGGACAGAACCTCCAAGGACACAAAGCCACTGGCCACTATCAGCAAGGAGCCCTTATCCACAAGCTGTAAGGTGGGGGGTTCCAGGGCAGCAATCCTTTGAGTCTGTAACAGATAAGAGGGATTCCCAAGATTTCAGATTTCAAGCCTCTGACAGCTGAGGCTGAGCTAGTGATGATAAACCAACTCCCTGTAAATCAAACCTACGGAACAGAACATTCTCAGAGGCTAGATCAAAACCATTTCTCTTCTGGAGAGCCTCAGAAGGTAGCTCAGCACAGAACTGACCTGCACTGCAGCTCTTCAGTTAGAACTGGCATCCCCTGTGAAGATTCAGGGTGCAACTTGTCAACACTTGGGGATCAAAGGGCCATTCTGAAAATTCCATCTGGAATTCTTTGAGTGAATTTTTTTTTCCTTCCAAAAGTTATTACTATGATGGGGGTGGGAGGGGAGTTAGTGAGGTACTTGACAAGTCAAATATCTTTGAAGCGATGGGTGAAAATATGAATATCTGTTACGTCCCTGAGAGGGACAGACACATAGACAAAAGCAGTGGAAGAAAGAATTGTAAGGAAGACATAGCACATGTGAATGTTACATTTCTCTAAGCACAAACAAAGATAAGGCAAATTAAAAATTAAAACTAAAGAAAGTAAAAAAATGTTTTTGAAATAGGCAAATATCCTTTAGACATATAAAAACTCTTCAAATAGAACTTCTACAAATCAACAAGAAAAATCAGGAAGACCTGGGAGAGGTGTCAGAGATCTACAAAGACAAATGGGCAAACACCCTGAACAGACAATTTACAACACCAAATGTGACAGTGCCGTCTAATGGAGGTTCTGTGTTCCCTGCCCCCACCTAAGGAAGGGTGCAGCTGAGAGGGAGGGAGGAGAGGCCAAGAGGGACTTGAGGAAATGATTCGGAGGCAGTACTTGGAGCAGATGTGCAGAAGCAGCTGGCTGTGGATTTGCACCAGGGTCTTGAGGGACATGGATGGAGATGCTTGAGATGTAGCTGAGAGACCCCTTGAGGACGCTGGCAACAGTAACCTTTATCTCAACTTATACTTTGATTTCACTCCCTTCCTTCCAGACTTGCTTGGTCCCTTCCCCTCCCCCATGGGTCCCCACCAGAAGGTGCCTTAGACATGTGGCCTGGCTTTGAGCCTCAGTGGCCCTGCTTTGAGCCAACCCAGTTGGGCAGGGTATTTGCCCACAAGTGGATGGATAACTGAGTGTTTCATGGGAAACAAATATCCTTTCCTCTCTTCTCCTTATTGAGCATTGATTCTATTAAGGTTCTTTTCTATTGAAGGTCCCAAACAGTAAGAGTTTTGTCAGTATGTGATGGATAGCAGAACCTGTTTAGAACATGCAAGGTTTGAGGTCCTGGAATGACTTCCCTTCAGGCTGCCCACTAACAAAAACATTGCCAAAGATGACATACTTTGGCAAAAAAAATTTTCCTCTTCCCCACCTATCAAAGAAAGATAACATTAAATCCACAGTGAGAAATTACTGCTTTTTGCCAACAAGCGAGTATCTTTTTTTTTTTTTTTGCCCGTGGAACTGCAGGCTCTCGTTGCCCGGGATACCACAGACTCAAGCAATCCTCAGCCTCAGCTTCCCAAGTAGCTGGGATTACAGGTGTGCACCACTACGCCCAGCTATTTTTTTGGAACTAGGTCTCGCTACAGGCCCCAGGCAGAACTCGAACCGCGATCCCTAGTTACAGCTGCTTCATAGGCTGAGGCTTACAGGCATGAGCCACCGTGCCCAAACAAGTGAGTATCTTCTTTAAAAAAATCTCTTAACAATGGACAGGGGATAGAGCAAAGGGCATTTTCACCTACTGCTGGTGAGGAGCAGACAGTCCAATTCTTTTGAAATGCCACTGAGCAACATAAAGTTTGAGACTTAGTATGTCCATACCCTTCGATCCAGTAAGCCTTGGATTTGCACCAGGGACTTAAGGGACATGGAAGGAGATACTAGGAAGAGATGTAGTTGAGAGACCCGTGGGATGCTGACAAAGATAACCTGAGCACAGATTCTAAAACAGACGCTGCTCTTCAAGCATAGGAGCTACTGCTCCCTCAAGCATCATTACCATGCCTAATGGTAAGTGCTGGAAATGATCTACCCACCCTGAGGAGTGTGCTGGGTAAGTAACTATAGTCTATATATAGAGTAAATGATGCAGAGTGAGTGACCTTTAATATTTTTAAAAACTGAACATATGATAACTACATCTTCATTATTTTAAAAAATTCAGATACAGAAAATAATATGGTAAAGACCCTCCCTCATGCCCTTGCTCCTGTCTTTAATTATTTTGTTTTTCCACCCCAGTGCAAAACCCCTTCCCCAGTAGTATCCATATGAAGTTTGACACTTTTCTCTATAGACCTTTTCCTGGGCATTTATTTAAATGGAGATGTTTGCAAACATTGTTTTGCTCTCCTACAAAAACAAGACCTTACCATCTGCACCTCTGTGTAATTCACTTAACTATTTCTAGACATTATTTTCATATTGGCATACATGCCTATCTCATTCATTTTTAACTGCTCTAGAGAATTTCAGAGGAACGTTAGGAAGTATGTAAAACCATTGCTGGTCTAGAATACATAAAGGTCTATATTTCACCATCATAAATAATGCTGCTCTAATAAACACCCTTTTACATTTAATAAGTATTGATAGATTTTTTTTTAAAATATGAAGAAAATCTCATGTCACAATGATAATGAAGTTCTATTTATACAGAGCAATTTCAACTATGTAACAATAGAAAAGGACAGAACACTAAAAAGTAGTCAAAAATAATAACAGTGGCTGCTTCTGGGTAGTGAGATAATGAATTTTCCCCCTTAGTTCCTATATTTTTCTAATTCTCTGTAATGAAAAAGTATAACTATCTAACTTGGGAAGAATAAAAATAAATTTTAAACAAAAGGGTAGCTATTACCCTATTATTTACATGGTGGGAGATTATAGCAGAAGGTTATTAAGAGAAATACAACTAAAAAGCATGTCAGAAATGGACAATGAAGGAAGTTACTAAACTCCAACAGCACTAAAATTAAGCAAGTAACCATGGTGAATAGAGGATGACCAGTTAATGTGGAAGAATGGTGGTTACAACTGAAATAGCATTATTAGTGGACATGCTGAATTAGCTAACAAATCCAAGAGAGTTGACAATATGTGTTCCATAAACAAAATGGATATGACTGTTTACAGCAGCAGTATTTGCAATAGACAGAATGTAGAAACCACCCAGGTGTTCTTCAGCTGAATGGATAAAGACAGTGCAGTGTGGCCATACTATGGAATACTATACTGCTATCATCATAATGAAAAATATTATGCAAAATAAAAGATGCTCACAAAAAGTACTGCAATGATTCTATTTATAGGAAATGTCTAGAACAGGTAAATCTATGGAAATAGAAAGTGGCTAGGTAAATCTATGGAAATAGAAAGTGGAAGAAATAGGAAGTGATTATTAATGACTAAGGAAGGGGTCTCTTTTTAGGATGATGGAGTTGTTATATAAATACCAGTGGGGATGGTTGCACAACTTTGTGAATACATTAAAAGCCACTGAAAATCTCATGTCACAATGATAACGAAGTTCTATTTATACAGAGCAATTTCAACTATGTAACAATAGAAAAGGACAGAACAGGAAAAGGGTGAATTTCATGGTATGTGAATTATTATCTCAATAAAGCTTTTATAAAAAAATAACTACCAACAAAGAATTTAGTTTACATGTGTTAAATTAGCTGATAATAAATTCAACTTGCAAATAGTCTGTCATATATCAAAGACTACAGAAAATTATTTTCAGTGAATAATTAGGCAGGTATAAACTTTTTTCCTCCATGTCCTGATGACACCAAAGGAGAAACAATCAAACAACATGTAAGTAATTTCACTACTGAAATTAATAAAAAGAGGAAAATAACAAAACTTGACCAAGACAATATAATCTGGGCAAAAGCGTATGTATATTTGGAAAGGAAGAAGGACAGACTGAAAATCAAGGGGATGGTGATTTTAAATAAGAAAACATTTAGGAAAGGGGTAGGGGAGAGAGGAAGAGGGGAAAAATATTTAACCACAGATGCTCCTGATATATACACACACGTGTGTAGTCATGTGTATACATATATGCACACACATGTATTCATATGTGAATACATACGCAACTTAAGCAAACCAATGTCCTGGACTGCTATACACATAAGGCCTGTATTCAGACTTGGCCTTGTGGGAAACTGCAAGGATATGCAAAGTAAAGCACCACCAGTTAGGTGGGGGAATGATAAAAATTGAAGCAAAGCTGCCTGTGGCCACCAGAAGATGAAGAGCCCAGCCACTGGGCAGGCTGTCACCCTCTCAGTGTAATTCTAGAGCAGTGTCATCCCCATGCTCATTCTCCTTTGAGTCAGAGGGTGCCCAATAAGGGATTAAACCACAGGAGGAATTAGGACTACTTCCTAAGTGCCAGAATGCTAAATCAGAGCAAACATCCAAAGCATCCAAGACATCAGATTATTTCCCTACTTTGCTGTACTTGAACTTGAATAGTTCCACAGTGAAAATATGTAGAGTGATGGCACTGGCAAAAAAAGAAAAAAAAAATCAGCTGGAAGGTCCTACCGCACTCAAATTCATAAAGATAATGACAAAACTGGGCTCTGGTGTGATTTTGAAATGAAAAAGTCAATAAAAATGTTAAAAATAAAGCTTATGTGTACAGCTTAGGTGGACGAGTCTGGAAAGAGAAGAAATTAATTTGAAGACAAAATGTGGTCTTCGAGAAGGGCAAGAGTAGGGCATCCCATGAGTTTTCAAACTCATAAAAGCATTCAAAACAGGAGCACTAGTGGTGTAGCTGCTGGTTCAATAATAAGAGCAGCAATAATGTAGCTCAGAGAATTGTAAAAATATTATAGAAAATGGGGTTATATAACCATCACAATAAATCTCTAATTTTGATGAAGCTGAATTTTTAAAAGAAAAAAGTTTCAACAGCCAGATGGCATTTATTTCAAAAGAAGATTGTGTCATAAATTGAAGGCCACAAAAGGTAGCTGAGACTTTTGCCTATGGATAATATGGTAAGCTTGACATTGCTGTCTCCACTGGCTTCTCACTCCCATGTCTATGTGTACTGAATGTGTGCTGAGATCATGCAAAATGCTGATTGTATAAAACCATGTGAAAGAATTGCACAAGTCAGGGGCCATCTCTATTAGATTTATTCTGACAAGTTTCAATTTCACTACCATCTCCCAGAGTCAATATACTGGCAGGTAGAGGAATGAATCAAATAATCCAAGCTCACTGATACTGCCAACTTTGTACTTAAAATTCTTGCCAACAATTTATGGGACAAAAAAGTATATTCAAACCAGCTAGAGCAATGCTAGGTATTCAGGGGTCCTTAAATAGCATCCATGGAAGTTACCTGGGTGAGAGAATGAGTTATTTCCAGGACTCCTGAGGATGATGATTCAGGATGTACTAGAGCTAATCACTGACCCAGATCTCTTCCCACTGTCACATGGACAGGCTCAGATCATCCTTGGGGAAAGCATTTCCACCACAGGAATCAGCAAATGCTACACATCAGGGCTATTCTTTTATTAGGAGTCTGTTAGACATTTGTCTCCATACCATCAGTTGTATTCCCAATCTCTCTGCTTAAATGGCACTCACAAAAATAAATAGTGAGTTTCATCCTCATCCTTATGATGGATAGTTTTGAAGGCTCTGCTAGCATGGTCTCACCTCCTCCACTGACTCCTAACTTCAACAAAGGAGTTGCTGCTGGTTAATGCCAAGTCAGTGCAAAAAGGGCTCTGTCCCTAGCACATCAAGTTCCCAGGCAGTAAGAAAACTCCCAAGCCCCCCCCCCCACACACACACTACCTTCCTAAGCTCTTCCTAGGTTCGTGTTAGTATCCCACCAGCACCACACTGAGCAAAATTTATCCTCCCTGTAACTCTTTCTCAGTGCAAGGGAGACCACCCAAGACAATAGCAAGTTCTCACCAGATTCCATCTCTTCTTACTCCTGGAAACTTCCTCAGTTGAATACCTCTCTCCAACCCTCTGTGGTGTGGTCCCTCTTGTCTCTTCCCTGTCCCTGATATTGCCCCATCCCTCCCACCTCCATTTCCCAGATGGTTCACAGAGTCACTGGACCAAACATCTGAAAATCCAAAAAGAGGTGCCACCAACATAGTGGAAAGGTGCCCTGGCACCAGAATCTGATCCACCTCCCTGGCAGCAATTCCCTGGTCACCAAGCTCTCCCTGCTTTCTGGTGGCCGCACACACCAGTCTCTCTCTCCCACACCTCTGCTTCATTCTGGAGAAGTCAATGAAGGTAGGACCTCTCTCACCCCCTTCTACCAGCTCTCTCTGGCATATCTCCAGCCTACCTCCAAACCTTGCTTCTAAATGGGTTTAACGGTCTAGGCTTTGAGTTACCGGGAGGTCTTTAATTATTGTATTCTTAGTTGCTAGCTTATTCAGACTCAGCACAAAGACTCAACCTGCAAAGGAGAGTGGCATCTCTTACCTAAGAGATGTCCCTTGGAAAGAGTCAAGGAGATGGTGTATACAAAAAAGCTGAGAGCACACTGCAGGCGACAAAAATAGGGGTTCTCTTCTCTGGAAGAGCCCCAACTAAAGAACTCTGCCTCCATCGTAATATTATATATTTATTTAGCAAGCTGTAATTTACAAAGCTCACTCATCATCCAAATATAGAGCAAAAAGGAGACTGACCAAAAGCTGTTTTCAATTATTTTTAAATGCAAAGGTTTTGCTTTCTGGATCCTTTCTCCTACCTAGCAATTATCCGTAAGATGATAACCAGGAAAGATGCAATCAGTTCAGTCAGTCTTTAAAAAAGACCTCAATCATTCTCTATGTACAAGAGCTTCCAAACATCTTTTGAAAGCAGCGGTCCTCCTGGTCCTCAGTTGCTGACACACTAGAGTCAAGCACACTAGAGTCAAGAATGAAAGCAAGGCTGGTAGGTAAAGGTGGATCTAGAACCCCCACTGGGCACCCCCTGCTGGGCAATGTCTTTGCTGAGCACTTGGGCTCTGGGAATACATCTTTCAAAACATTCCTTCTTCTATAAAAAGGAATCCAAGGCATAGAGAGGCCCAGAATTTTGCCTAAGATTCTGAAATATGGTAAAGCCAAGTCTAGGATCCAAGGTTCTTTCTATACAATATAATCCCACCTCAGAATCATATCAGTCTGTTTTCTCATACATGACCCTTCATTACCTGTAAACAACTGCAACTGCACAAACCTAAAACAGCCAGACAGCCTGGGGGGGGGGGGCTGTTAATAGATTTAATCCTCTTCTACTTGACAAAGGTGATAAGGATGGGTATGATAATCAGCCTTCCTTCCAGATTATTCTCAAGATAAGGGGAAAATAGCCCGATTACAGCCAGGATAATGTAGATCAGCAGTAAAGGTTGCTCCTGGACTACCTTGGGTGACTTTCCCCTTCTTTACAAATTATAGAACCCTGATTTTATTCTGGGCATCTTCAGCTAAAAGGCTAAACCTATCAGCCTCCCCTGCATTAGGTAGAGCACCAGTACCCTATAACTAAGTGTGGCCAATTGGGTTTAAATAGGCATTAGGACGTCTGAGAAAGCCCTTCAAGCAATCATGGCCTTTGCCATTTTTTCTCTTTCTGTTTCCTTCCTACAAAGTGGAATTTAGATGTGAAGCCTGCAGTTCCAGCAGCTATCTCATCGTCTTTGAAGACAATGACTTGTATTAAAGATGACATGGTAGAATGAGAGAACGTGCCTCTGTCCCTGATTACTTCATAAAGAAGTCATCAAAACAACCTTGACCTGCTCTACCTCTGGGATTTTTGTGCAAGTGAATAAACCCTCATGAGATAAATGTACAGTAGTTCTGTCCCTTTAGTAACAAATAAGATCCATAACCAATATGGACCTTGGCTTCACTGGTAGAAGTTACAGAAGTCATACACAGATATGAAAGGATTGTGACTTTGAGAAACAAAAAAATTCATCCATGCCCTCCCCCACTCTTTGCCAGATTCTCAAGAATACTTTCAGAGCAGGTGAGTGGTAGGCAAGCACCCCAAATTAAAACTAGATGGCTAGAGGCTGAACTTATCAAAGTGTACAGAAAGCATCATCCCGTGAAATCAGTGTCTCCAGGTGATCAGGTCAGCAACTTGCATTGGCTCTTTCATTGCATCTGACCAGGAGGGGCCCCTTTTGTACCTCTTCAAAGTTCTGGAATTCCTGACGCAGGGCTAGCTTCAGATCAGTGCATTCTCTCCCGTATCTGATTGCTACCAGACACTCCTTGGTCAATTGTGGGACCTAGTCAGAGGACACACGTTCTTAGTGGAGAAGTCTGAGGGAATTCCATACTCCTGCTCTTCCTAAAAATGCAGCCAAAAGTTTTGTCACTCCAACTCAAAGAACCAAGACCCACATCGATACTCCCCAGCTCCCTCTGTGGGGTATCTCTGTGGTTCGAGAAATCATTTCTCACAGCACCCTGGTAAAGCCAGGGGCATGAACAGGAGTCTCCAGTGCTCCTGACTTGATCAGCTATTTGCATGCTCTATAATCTCAGGCAGGGCACTGAATCTCTTTAAACTTCAATGTTCTCATCTGAAAAATGGGTACAGTAATAGTATCCTAGCTAAAGGGAAATTGTGAGGGTTAAATGAGAGAACCTTTATAAAGTAGTTAAGGCAATGCTTGGCACATTGTAACGGCTCAATAAATGTCAGCAAGTTATTCTGACTTCTGTTCAAAAAGAACTATCTTAAAATTTCTCCATCAGTTTTTGTCCTTGGTCAACAGATATCCTTTTTCCTCTTCTTCACATTCCCTGAGCAGCTTGTTCCCCATAAAGGGCAACCATGATTTGTGTTCTTCCATGATTTGTGTTCTTCACACTCCAATAATTTTTTTTTACCTGAAACCTTATAAATGTTCCCTTGAAAGCATCCAGAACTTGCAGCTCAATATCCCCATCTCAAGTGACACAGTCATAACTATGCCATAACCACAGCTCTGAGACTGCTGGTTGAAGTGGAAAAGCATTTATCAATCAGTTAAGCTTTTAACCTTTTATATCAGAGGTCACAGAGCTACTATAATTCCACACCGGTTATCCTCATAAAGCACAAGTGGTACTGAGACAATTTCACCAACAATGTGGCTTTAAAACTGGATTAAATTTGGGGAAAGGTCTACAGAGTGAAACAGTGGAAGTGACTTTTAAAAAAATTGGTTCTACCTTACAGAATAGATCCAATAGCATCTTCTGGCGAGCCCGCTCATAAGCATCATATGGGAACAGCTTCCTTCCGGGATAAGCATCATCCAGGTACTCGCAGGCAATGACAGACTCGTAGATCAGTTGGCATTTGCTGTTCTCCAGCACAGGAATTTGGCCAAAAGGGTGCTTTGTGTAATACCACTCTGGCTTGTTTCTTAGGTTAATATTGATAACTTCATGTCTTTGAAAGCAAAGGGAAAGCAAGATAAAACATATGTGTATGTTTCATGCAGGCAGACACTAGTCTTGAAGGCAGAAACAATTAATTTGTAAAATTATAATTTGCAATGAACTTTGTAAGTTGAGGTTTTGGTAAAAATAATTATATATATATATATATATATAGAGAGAGAGAGAGAGAGAGAGAGACATATAGCAGTGCCATTGCCTGCATTCCTACAGCAGGTAGGTGAAATAGTTTCTATGCCTTATCTCCTTTGCTCCTGTAATTCCCCTAGGAAGTGAACTGGGAAATCATGAGAAGCAAATAAGAAAAGGCAGAGAAAACTCTGAACACATCCTCTGTGGGGTACAGGGCTCTATGTTGAATTTCCTGCCCAGTACCATCCAGTAGGAAGTGGCAGAGCCAAGAATAGAGGCCAAGCTGCCTGATTCAAAATTTGCACACTTAACCTAGGTACTACAGAAGTAGTCAGTACCTCTTAAAGCATCGAGTGTCTGACCTCTATAGACAATAGTTTTTGGTTGTCACAACTAGGGAAGGAGGGACTCTAGTGTAATCCAATGATAGACAAGGGGGGCACTACTCAAGATCCCAAACACACAGGATCATTCCCTTCCCATATACACACATACACAGTAAAGACTATCCGGCACAAAATATTAATAGTGCCAAGACTGAGAAATCTTGCAGTAAAGATATATTTATATCAGCTCCTAAGATGCTGCTTTGTTACTATGGATTAAACATCAAACTACCATTTTTCTTTTAAAAAAATAGAGAAGTTTAGGACTAAAGAAAATTGAGGGAGTATTTGGAAAGAGGCCATATATGTTGCATAATTATATTTTTAAAATTTTTTGTATTAGTGTCTGTATTTCTCTGGCAAGAATATAAAACTCTGAAGTCATTCTCTAGCAAGAATCAAAAAGCCTGGAATAACTCCTCAAAACATGCCAGCAAAGCTGCTCTACCTTCCAAATCTAGACTTGCTAGTCTTGCAAAATCCTTTCTAGCACAGGTGTACTATTTCTAATGTATGTCAGAAACTTCAGGATATGTCTCAATAAAAAGTTCCTTCTAATTCATTGTTTGAAACTATTCATTCAAAAAATATTTTTAAGTTCCTACAATATGCCAGCTCTTCTAGCCCATAAATACAAAAGACAAAAGTCCTACCCTCAAGAACTCACATTTTCATGCTGGAGGTGATGGTGGTATGTGGAGGGAGACAGGAGAGGAGTGGCAAGTGTGAAGGAAAAGTGGAAAAATAAATACCATTCTGGAGTCCAGCAAGATGGCAGCAGAGTAGAGAGGCCAGGCTAATCCCCTCACACTCACAACTAGACTGTAGCAGAATAAAGGCAGCTCCCTAAAGGAAAAGTACAGGACCATAGGCCAGACTAGGAGCAAAGGTCCAACAGAAACGGGTAAGAAAAACTTCAAGTGAGCCAGGCGTAGGAGCATGCGCCTGTAATCCCAGCTACTTGGGAGGCTGAGGCTAGAATCACTTGAGTCCACAGGTTTGAGACTACCCCGGGCAACAAAGCAAGACCCAGTCTCAAAAAAAAAAAAATATAGCCAGACATGGTGGCAAGCACCTGTAATCCCAGATACCTGGGAGGCTGAGGTTAGGGATCACTTTAAGTCCGTGAGTTTGGGAATACCTGGGCAACATAACAAGACCTAGTTTCAAAAAAAAAAAAAATTCAGTGAACTGCATTTAAATGATGCAGCACATATAACCCACAAAAGGGAGAGGCACAGCTCTGTGGAAACCCTACAGTTGTGGACTTGGGGACACATGGTGGTCCTGGGGACTCACGAGACCTGGCTGGGCCCAGAATCAGGGGGTATGCCAAGATGGCACCCAGAAAGGGCAGTGCACCTCAGAGGTGGGGGTGCTAAGGATTATAGACTTGAGGTTCCTAATACAGAACAGCTGGAACCTGAACAGTGGGAGGACAAGCCAGTTCACCTGGATCTCCAGGCTGAATATTCAAATACCTGCATCCCCCAACTCAGGGCTAAAACCCCAAACAACAAATCAAGCCTTGAAGCACCTCTTAAGACAGAAGTAAACACCCCAGGACAGAGCTCTGTGCTAGACAAGAAAGGAGAACAACTCCAGGCCTGTGATCCTATATCAACTACAACCCCAACTCCACTGCCTCTAGTGCTGAAAAATAACCTAGGATGGAAGCTGAGGTACACTGGAGACTATGAGGCACCAGAGGCGGCCCAGGGACCTACTCCCCACAACCCTGGCACCCGCAGCACAGCAGGAAGTTTAATTCTAGAGTCTATTGGAGATGATCCCTTGGTGTCCTGCCAAGGTTCTCTTTTATACCCACTAACCTCGCCAGTCCAGACAACGTAAGAACCCACCTTCTGCTAACCATTTCACTATTTAGCCTCAGAAGAAATCTGAACAGCTCACCCTGGATTTTCAATCTCCCTCCCCAGTAGAAAGTTGGGCTCCCACTTCTCACCTGATGCCTTTGGCCCGGAGAACCAGGCGCGTCCTGTGCGCATAGGGACAGAATCTCATGCTGTAGATGCGGATCAGGCCCTCAGGGACAGGGCCTGGTGGTGGGCTCCCTGCAGGCCCAGAGTGGTGGGGAGGGGAAAGGCGGGTTAGCTTGAAGGGAGAGGGGCGCACCTGCCTCCTTGCAGCTTTGTGCACAGGAACCCTTCAAATGCCTCCCCACCACCCAGGTCTGGGGACAGAGCAGGGCCCCATTTTCTGGAGCCATCATCCCTAGCCACACGACATGCCCAACTGCAACCCGCAGTCCAGTGGACTCACCTTTCCCCAAGGTCCTAGTCACATCCTCAGTCATGGTCTCCGGGTGTATCTGTGCAGCACAGGACGCCGGCTCACCTGCGCTGAGGCCTGCAGGTATAATTGCACTCAGGTGCAGCCCCTCCTGACCCAAATTCAATTTTTGTGCGTCTGGGCTCAGGTGGGGCAGAGTGGAAGTGATCTGAAGCAGTAGCTAGAATAACTTGAACCGAGAGGCACTTCACCGCAGAATAAGAAGCCGAAGAGTGTCAGGAGTGGACAAAAATCCCTGAAAAGTATCCCTTGAATACAAGTTTTGGTGGGGCCTCTCCAAGTCAAGAATCCGTGAACAATGGGTAAACTCCAACATCTGTTTCAAGGGGGTGAGGAGATAATAAAAAACGACCAGAATCACAGTAAGGTTTTCTTCCCCATTTTACCCAGGCTCCTGCATCTCTAAGGCAATTTGGTTACAGCCTCTATATAATGGGTATGTCTTTTGTTTGTTTGCTTGCTTGTTTTAAATAAGGGTCAAGCTTTCTCATAATGTAGCATATAAAGACTGAAAACTGGTTAGTATAGACTAACTTGAACCCTCCAGTTCATCCAAATACGATTCACAATTGCCAAGAGTTGGAAACAACCTAAATACAGCTCAGTGGATGAAGAAGAGGTGTTTGTAGTCATGCATGATTTTTTTGACTGCCACCATCTGTCACTAGCCTAGACTGTATCATGTTGGTGTATGATAAATTGTATCATCCAGTTTTGTGGGATTACAACCTGAAACATTTTCATAACAAAGCAATTGCTTAGCATTGCATTTCTCAGAATATATCTCTGATGTGTCTGAAAACACAATGGAAAACTACTCAGCTATAAAAAATTAAAAAGATGAAGTCCTGTGAATCATGCAGCTAGACCTTGAGGGTATTAGGCTAAGTGAGATAAGAAAGCAGAGAAAGAAACACTACGTGATTTCACTTATATGTAGTAGATAAAACAAATGAACAAAACAAAAATAAGGTCTTGGACTACAAGAACAAAATTGTGGTTACCAAAAGGGAAGGAAATGGTAAAATGGGTAAACAGGGTAAGAAGCCAAATGCAGGGTGATGGGTGGAAACCAGACTTTTGGTGGTGAAATTAATAAATACAAATAACTACGTGTGTGTGTGTGTGTATATATACATATATATATATACACACACACATATATAGATATGTAAGTCTGTATACCTGAAGGTTATCCAGTTATAAAGCAATGGCACTTCAATGTAAAACGTACATACACACACACACAACTTGTTAGTATTGAGGTTTTGCAAGACCCTTAAACCAAATTTCCTTAAATTTTGTGGGCTTGTAATCTTGCCTCACTCTAATTCTGCCTCTACTTGTGAGATTTTATCCAAGCCGTGACTGATAGTGAATAAAAAGCAGACTCCTAAAGGCAAAACAAAGCAAAGTGTGATCTTTCCCTACTCTTCAGAATAAATGCTTAAGAAGACCCTCTCCAGTGGCTAAGGACATTTGTCAACAGACCAGCAACAGAGATCACTTGGTTAGTTCTTCGCTGTGCATGAGATCAAAGAGATAGCTAGTTTTGTTCTGATTCTGATGAGATCCTGAAATTTAGCAGGTGAAAAGATAACTTCTAATTGTACAGGACTGAGTTGAAATAGGAATTGCATGTAAATGTATTCTATGGAACTAAAGATAAAGAAAGTATTTTCTATGCCTCATTCACACTAAATGATTTCCATGGATCACCTTATTTTATTATCACAATTACTGAGTTAGGCAACTAGTATTATGCCTATTTTTACAAAACAGAAAAAAGTCTAAGAAAAAGGAAATTATTTGCCCATTGCATTATATCTTTATATGTTTCTGGTGTGTACCATAAATCACCATCTGTGTAGCCTTTTAAAAAATTCAGGTAACATTGGTTTACAACCAATATATGTGATTCAGAGGCATAGGGTCATACTTTCTAATAGCCTTTATTTTAGTTTTAAGTTCACAGCAAAACTGAGTGTCAGATACAGAGACCCATATGTTTGTTATACTCCACACATTCACAGCCTCCCCTACCATCAATATCCTGCATCAGATGGTACATTTCTTATAATGTGCTATGACACATCATTATCCCCCAAAGTCCATAGCTTACAGGAAGGCTCACTCTTGGTGCTTTTCACATCACAAATTATAACTTATCTCCCGATTTTTTTTTCAACCATTTAAAAATGTGAAAAAACATTAGGCCTTGGACTGAACAAAACCCAGCAACAATGTGGATTTTGCTTCTTGGCCTTAATTTTCCTTTGCGTGGTCTATCGTTAACATTGGTTGAGCTAGCTAGCAATAGTCAAAGTGGAAATTTCATTTGTTTAAGGATCCTGTATTCACCTTTCCCTTTTGCCAGAAAGTAATCCATTTCTTTTTCCCCTCCTCCTTTTCACCTTTTAAAGGAAACCAACTCAGAAGTGGGAAATGTAATCAAACATATACTTGCATGTGGGCGATCAAATTCTGAAATGCAAGTCTATTTGGTGTCATTAGAGTAGACAGGAGTGGAAACCATTCTCCCTCTGAAGGGAAGCAGCAGTGTCCAGGTTTTCAATTGGTACTATTTTAGAAGCCTGGCTTTGGTACTTAAGCAACTATCTGCTTTTTTACCTTCATCTTCACTCCCCCTGCCCTATGTAAAATGAGAAGACTATTAACATCTACTCGATGGATTTGTGTGTATGGAAGGAAAGGGTGCAGGTCATCCTTAGTATACTAAGAGCTCAGGGTACTTCAAAATTAATGACCAATACTAGTGAATAAGAACACATGTTTAAGAGCATAGTGTGTTCCAATGTGGGATCTATTCAGATGAAATGCACTGCAGTTCAACTTTGTTCCAATGTGGGATCTATTCAGATGAAATGCACTGCAGTTCAACTTTGCAAGAACAATAACATCAAAATTAAAATCTAAATACTTACTTCACCAGTTACTACTTTAATGCCAACTGAATGGGTTCATCGCTACAGGCTACTTTTTAGTAATGTGGCTTTTAATCTTACCACTGAACACGATGGCTTCCCTGGAAAGGTTTTAATTATACGCTTTAAGCTTATCCGTACTTCTATTTAAAGACACAATAGGTATGTCTTTGGAATGCTTTCTGCAAATATTCTATGTTATTCTATCACATTTACACCATTATTACACTAACTTACTCGAGCAAGAACAAATGGTAGTAAGACCATATTCAATCTATTCCAAATCAGTTCCAGCTACCTGACATATATGCAGATGTGTTTTGAAAATGTGGGGGATTTCAGTTCTGGGTGAAAATGACTTTAGCTCTGGTGGGAAAGAATACCACCACAGAATCATGTCTTTGATCCTTTGATCTAGAGTAAGTTCTTGTTTTGAGGTGAGGAAGCAGGTTTTGCATTTTGAAATTTTTCAAATTGTTTTTGTCAATCAAGTCCTGATAGTGGCAGAAACTGGAGAATGCTCCTCATTTTGGAGAAGCTTAATTTACAAGACAGACACTGTCAGTGGGTGTTCCAATATTGTTTATCAAGTTCAGAGTGAGAGGAGTAAGGAAAATGACTATTTTCAAATTGGTCCAATACAAAACTCGTTTCTGGGAGGTAAAGATCATGGGGAATCCTAGGTCTACTGTCTCCAGAGCTTTTTATTTCTCCGGTGGGATGTAATTGACATACAGCTTCTTATAAATGCAAGGTGTACTGCATGATGATATACACGTCACGTTTATATTCAACTTCCTGTTACATAAAATTATTTTGAGAACTTTTACATTATACTTTCAGATCATACTTTTAGTAGTTTAAAAACAGACTATACGGCAGAGCTTAACATAATCATTTTAGACATTATATCCCCAGTACTCATTTATGTAATGTCTTCCCCCTTTACGTTAAAGTTCTACATTCTTAATAATATAGCCTATGTACTTTTTTTTGATGTTAAAGCCTTTGATGAAACGTAGGTTTAAGTCGTTGGGCAAAATTATAAGTTGGCAATTCTGGGTCTCGAAATACGTGACAATCCCCAAATTCAGACTAGACCTCAAGCCCCTGATCCCATCACTCGTAAGCTGGCACAAATGGACGCAACCGGCGGAGGAGACGGCATCCGCGGCGACCTCCGGAAGCTCTGCGCACGGAAACGGATGTGGGGCTCCAGCGCCCGCCCCTTAGAACGCGATTCTACTCGCCAACTGGCCTCGGCGCCCGGACTTTAGCCAATCCTCGGAGCCTTTGGAAGAGCCCGGAGCAAGTAGAACCGAGCTGAACCAATGGGCAGCCTCCTTACAGGCAGATACCGCCGGGGGCTGCCCGCCGCTTTCTGGCCAGCCAAAGTGGCAGCCGGCTTTGCTGTCCCTGCACTGGAGGTGGGGTAGGCGGACGGCGGCCCAGGGGTCCGCCAGCAGACTGGTCGGTGGCGGCGGCCAGCGTGGTCGCGCAGGCCGTTTGTGAAGTCAACCGGTTCTTAGCTGCCCGGCGCGGTGTGGCCCTCAGATCGGCGGCATCACCGTGGGCAGGGGGCTCACTTCTTAAATGGACTTACCGGTCTGTTCCGGATCTGCTGAGTCGGAACTGCAGCGATGAACCTTGGGTGTTCTTACGTATAAGAACGAGCCATCCAGAGGTTTTCTTCACTAGTAAACTAAGTACAGAAGACTAGACTGAGGTAGGGCGAGTCTACAGCCCCGTTCCTGATAGGAAGAGCCGTGTGCTGGTTGTGTGCTTCAGGTCTCTGCAGCATCTTAAGGCCTCACTTAAGCTGGGGACCTGAGTTGGGTCACGTGTAGAAGAAAGTGGTGTTCTCTGACCTACCTACGGAGCTGATGAGTTAAAAATGAGATGCCCAGGTCGGGCACAGTGGCTCGTGCCTGTAAGCTTCAGCCTATGAAGCGGCCGGGGCTAGGGATCGCAGTTCGAGTCCCACTTGGGGCCTGTAGCAAGACCTAATTCCAAAAAAATAGCTGGGCGTGGTGGCGCGCGCCTGTAATCCCAGCTACCTGGGAAGGTGAGGCTGGGGATTGCTTGAGTCTGTGGTACCCTGGGCAACGAGAGCCTGCAGTTCCACGGGCAAAAGTAGCGAGACCTAGTCTCAAAAAAAAAAAAAAAAAAAAAAATGAGATGCCCAGTGGACTTTGAAAATGTACAGAAGATGGCATTAATATTTCTGATGGGAGTGTTACCTTGATCTCTCTCCTGCAGTCTTAAACTGAATTGATGGATGTGGTCTTCACATTATTTAATAGCATAAGGGACACCTGCTGGCCACTGGACAAACACAAGGACTCCTATCGAGGTTCAAAGCTGCAGGTTTATTGCCAAGATACTGGTGCACCAGGGTCCCCATCCCAGGTCGGAAAGAGAAACCTCGAGCAGTCTTACAACTTTTTATAGGGCAAAACCACCACCGACCCCTGTTATGAAGCAAGTAGGCAGGGGATGAACCATGTTTCCGGGAGAGCCAGAAAAACAAGGGAGACAGAGTTAGGGTA